>CM038633.1:37960593-37968900 GCA_021554675.1 Leuciscus idus | reverse complement strand
ACACACTCTGCATAGCAACCACACACACACTGACTGATGTTCACGTCACAGAAACGGATCCAGCTTCTTTATCTTCATCACACGTACGGCTTCATCCGACACAGATCCGGTCTGAGTTCTGGAAGCACGGAGAGCCGTACAGGAATAACCCTGGACGGGATTCAGGCATGCTGTTAGTGGCCGACTCTAAAACGGAGGACTTTTGGAGCACAAAAATCCCATAATTCCTGACCACTGTGCCAAGGTTGCCATTTAAAAACAAAAAAAGCTGGAAACGAGGATAACCAAGAGGAGAGAAAGTTCCCAGATGAGATTTCTCCAACACCAGTAGTAAAATAAGTTATATCGGAATAATTAAAAAGGTCAAATATTAATGTAATATAAGCTGACACAATAAATATATTAAAGTGCTTTTAAGTGCCACTTTTTTCCTTTCATGTAGGAGTGCATATCGTCTCCTAAAAGAAAGAATCGATTCTGAACTGAAACGAGTCGTCAGTAATTCAGTCTCACTTCCTATGTTGGTTTGTACCTAATTAGCATAATGTCAGCCTGTGGTCTTGATTGGCTGAGCAGCGTCTCTTAGCTCCGCCCTCAAACACTGTAGTGTATCTGAGACTGGGAGAGTTTGGTTCGTGTTGTTCATGTGGAGAAGACGCTGTTTTCTGAGATTGATACGGTGAAACCCACGCCATCGTCACTGTTCGTATCACTGAGATCAAGAGCTGAGATTCAGATATGATAATGAGCGTTTGCTTTCTGACCAATCAGAGCAGAGCAGCTCTCAGAGAGGCGGGGTTTCAGACACTGAGAGGAAAGAGCTGACGCTGCAGTGGAGATTATGAGGACATTACAGTGTGTTTGATCTGGATGAATGTGAAGCTGTTGAAGGAGAAACTAAACAACATTAGGAGCTTTTAATATAGTATAATAGGGGCACTTTAAAATAATAAATGCATACGAGTGTTTCAGTGGCGTCAGAGCATTAGATTTCTCTCTGTGTTCGGTTTAATGTTGTCTTCCTGTAAAGAACGAGCGGTTTAATACTCTCTCTCTCTCTCTGCCAACAAACCATCATCTGGAGACGAACACGCGACACACTCAGAGAATCAACACTGGAAATGAGCTCTGAAGTCTGAATACCGTCTCAGAACATCAGTGTGTTAGACTGTGTCGCCCTCTTTTCTGCTTGATTAAAGTTAATCTAGCGCTGCGGAAACATGTCAAACGCTGCAGATCATCTGTGTGGACTCCTCCCACATGCCTGTCTGGAGGCGGAGTCAAACTGACTCCTCCCACATGCCTGTCCAGAGGTGGAGCCAAACTGACTCCTCCCACACGCCTGTCCAGAGGCGGAGCCAAACTGACTCCTCCCACATGCCTGTCCAGAGGTGGAGCCAAACTGACTCCTCCCACACGCCTGTCCAGAGGCGGAGCCAAACTGACTCCTCCCACACGTCTGCTAGCGACATCATCCACATCAATCCCCATCTGACGGGCTTCATGTGGCGTTCACTTTGCATTCATCTACTGACTGATGTCTGACTTTGTGTGTGTGTGTGTGTGTACCTCGTCTGCGTCTGTGGCTGTGATCTGCATTATCCTGAAGCCGTCGCTGATGTTCTCCTGGATCGTGACGTCGAGTGTGTCCGTGGGAAAGACGGGCGGGTTGTCGTTCACGTCCTGAAGGGTGATTTCAACCTGAGAGACAGAAATCAAAACTTCATTCAGTCAGCAGATCTTTACATGCGAGGAAATCAGACAGCTGGAGATTTATATGATTTTACATGAGTAAAGCAGAGGCAGCAGCTTGATAACACACCAATGGTCAATACATACAAATGAACACACACACACACACACACACACACACTCTCTCTCTCTCTCACACACACACACACACACTCTCACACACACACACACACACAGAGGAAACGCACACAAAAGAGCAGAGTGTGAATCATTGTTCTGGACTCTCTGGTTCTCGCGGGTCTTTTGTCTGAAGAACAGAAGATGGAAATGCAGCATGAATGAACATCTACAGTGAATCCTGAACAACATCACATAACACTGAAGTCAGGAAGCGTTTGAAGCGTCTGACACTGCAAACACACACACTCTTCCTCAGTGTCTCTGTCTCGTTCTCCAGCACAAACATCCAAACATTCTTAAATCAAGACACATTTACTGGAGAAGAAACATCACTGAAGATATGAAGTCTTGTTTAATGAAAAATCTATGAAAATAAAGCGAGTTTGTGCTTATTTTTCTTCTCCAGTAAATCTTGATTCAAGAAAATGTAAGTATTTGTACTGGAAAACAAGACTCCAGTAATTTTAAGCAACATATCAATGAACTACTTTCTAAACTTAAGCTTAAACTGGGTTTTTATTTCAGAAACAGATCCTTATTTTTTTTTAGTGCAAGGAAATATTTGGTATCTGCAACCTTTTCATCACTATAGGATTATGGAGATGTGCTTTATATGAATGTTCCAGTACATTATTAAAAATATATATATCATAGCGCTTTACGTTTCATTCCAGGTTCTAGTTATCAAGCACAACATCGCACTTTATATGATAAAGCTGAGTTGCCATCTTTGTATTCTCGACGAAGTTTGAACTGGTATTGTTTTATTTATAAATCTTATTTGTCTCTCTGTGTTTCTAATTCCAATATTTGCAACAGTCTTCATTCTAATGATTTGTTATATATCTTAAAGTTCCTCGGGTTCGAACAGAGATAGGACAAAAAGGCTTTAAATATAATGCTTCTTCTGCTTGGAATAATTTACAAAACATCTTACTGTAAAGCTGACTATGACTATACTTCAATCCGTAAACCAGTTTAAGTTACTTTTAACAGATTGTGTGTTTTATCCTTTGGTAAATTGCTGTTGTGATCCTTGACTGTGTGTTGATGTGTATTTGTATTGTAGTTGCTTTCTTGGCCAGGACACTCTTGTAAAAGAGATTTTAATCTCATTGAGCTTTTAACCTGGTTAAATGAATGAATGAATGAATGAATGAATGAATGAATGAATGAATGAATGAATGAATGAATGAATGAAAAACACACAGACATCAGCAGGAGTTTGGGTGAGATCATTAGTATCCCAGCAAGCAATTCTGCGTTTAAAAGGCGTCTAATAGCGTCCACACACAGCCCAGGCGTCTAGACTAAAACAAGGAAAATTTGGGCTGTCAGTGGAAATGTAATAGACGTCTAAACCATCGCCCAAGAATAGACTCGTCATCAATTAGATCACAAAGAAATTAAATGGGTGAAGAAATGAAACCAAACACCTTGTAATCACTGTTGACTTTGCTAACATGATGGAATATCAAACATCTCGCAAGTTATTTTGGCAAAAACGACTTGTAACCAAATTCAAGGTTCTTTAGGCTAGAAGTGTGTTACACCGTGTCCTAACTACACCGTGTCCTAACTACACCGTGTCCTAACTACACCGTGTCCTAACTACACCGTGTCCTAACTACACGCACCGCGACGCGCGATAAAAGGTTCTTCTCCATGTTAATGAGAGTGTGTGTCCTAACCAGCCGCGACGGCGACACGCTACGATTCTAGTTTAGAAACGGTTTCTATTTTTCTGCGACGTCGTGCTGGAACAACAAACACAAAGTGTGACGATGATAATCTCAGGTGCTGTTTATGTGCTTTATTTAATGTTAAAAGCGTGTAATGTGACTCTGAATATCATTTAGTGCTCCAGCTTTGTGGCTGTAAATGCAACAATGGATAATTCACCTCAGATCTTCAAATTAAACAAATGGAAACAAGAACGTTCAACTGTGAACAAACAAGTGTATTCTTTGACAAAGATTGTTTTAGTAACTCAGCCTATGTATTTTAATAATGTTTAAATGGTGTAATATTTGTGAATTTGATTATGTAGCTAACTTACTTATCCATTTTCTTGCGAGTGCCGTCGAGATTACTCTCTGGCGCCGCGAGACTCCGCCCACACGCTGTTCTGATTGGCTGACTCTGCCCACACGCTGTTCTGATTGGCTGACTCCGCCCACACGCTGTTCTGATTGGCTGTGGGTTTTGGGATTTTGATGCATCTCACAGTCGCGTCTAGTGTGGACAGACACATAATTTGTCGCTGGAATCTTATCGCATCTGGTGTAAAAGTCTGAAACTATCGTATGCATTTTTCCGTATTCGTCATTCAGTGGCTCTGAATTGTTAAAACACTCCTCAAAACACTTGCTACGGATGCGAAAAACGCAGAAACTCGAACACAATCCGAATTTTTTTCTGACGGATGAGAGTTTTGGAGGCTGTGTGTAAGCGTGATTGACATGACATGAGGTCGTATTTATTTTATAATGTGCGAAAATTTCGCGAATTTCGGACTCCGTGTGCAAGAACCGTTACTCATAGTCGGACTATATCGGGTCTATAGTTAATCTAGACGGTGAAATGACGGCTATTGCATGCTGGGATGTGGGTTCATATCATCATCTTCCTCCGCTGAACTCGACGCCGCATGAATATTCACGCTCGCTCTGAAGTGTAAATAATCCCGACGCATCGTCAAGAGGCACGAGAGATAATTACACTGAGTTTATTTCACCCACAATCCCCCGGGAGAATCACATCAAAGCAGAGGAAAATACAGGGAAAACAGGGAAAAGTGTGTCTACTGAGAATATACACAGGTGAAAGACAAACCGACACACACTCACACTCACACACACACTTACACACACTCACTCACTCACTCACTCACTCACTCACTCACTCACTCACTCACTCACACTCTCACTCACTCACTCACTCACTCACTCACTCACTCACTCACTCACTCACTCACTCACTCACTCACACACACTCACACACACACACACACACATCAGGTTGAGTTTCAGAGCTCAGAGTCTCAGTTTCAGCTTGTTTGACTCTATTATTAAACACACACCGTCTCTAGTGTGTGTCGTAGTGTTAGACTGAAGTTACAGAATCAGAGGTGAGTTTGAGTTCAACTCAACAATCTCTATATCGACCAAACCAGCTTTAATTGATCCTAATAATTCTCATTCTTTCTGGTGTGTTTTTCCAAAACCTGTTTTACTCTAAAAACTGAGAAAATCAAAGTCACAAATCTAAACAAGTTATGAGTTATGGTCCAAATGTGAGGATGATATCTCAGTAAATGAGCGTTCAGTTAGAGTGTGTTCGGCCGCAGTACCAAACGCTTAGACTAGAGGAACTTCAAAATGAAAAATCAGAAATGCATTCCATTTATGCTCACACATGAAAATGACCAGATCAGAATTGAAAATTTAATATTCATATTTAATATTCATATTCATAATCTGGTTTGATCCACGATCATCTCCAGCCGAGAGTTTAAACTTCTGAGTTCAATCATGAAATAAATGTTTCACTCGCTGTATTAATGAGCGAAGCAGAGTTCAGAGGTCATTCAGGAGACCAGAGCTCTGATGTGAGATGATGTCACTGTTAATGATGTCACAACAAGAGGTCGAGGGTCAAGCGTGTGATGTTTGCTGGCGAGTGTGCGTGAAGAACACCGTGATTAAACACACACAATCTCACACCTCATCGCGTGGATGAAATGACTTCACTTGCTGGACGCTTCGATGAACAGCAAAAGAAGAAGAAGAACACTAAACACTGGAACCAGACCGAGATACGACACAGATTGTGTGTGTGTGTGTGTGTGTGTGTGTGTGTGTGTGTGTGTGTGTGTGTGTGTGTGTGTGTGTGTGTGAGTGTGTGTGTGAGTGAGTGTGTTAATTACGGCTCATCACCTCAGGTACTTCACTTCACTTCACTTTATACTTTATTGTCCCCTGGGGGAAATTTGTTGTGGACTCAAAAGTGCTTAGTGCCATTGCTGCCTTTACAAACAATAAATACACATAGAAAATAGAAATAATACACAACTACATATACACAAATATAGATAACTAAGGTTAAAAATTAATAAAAAGTACAGCACACAAGATTATTGCACATACCTCCGGCCTATCTCATACAAATCATCACACAACTTCTAATTTAGATTTTGATTTAAAATTTTGGTGGAAACTGGTACGAAGGAGTATTTAAACCGGTTCAGTCTAGTTTTTGGTATTCTGTACCTTCTACCAGACGGCAAGAGTTCATATTCCTTTCGAAGAATGTGGGACGGGTCCGACAGAACTCTCTGCGCCTGTTTAAGTACAGACTGCTCATAAATGGACTGAAGGGAGAGCTTTTCAGTCCTCCCCATCACCTTCATAGCAGTCTGTACCAGGCGCTGCAACTTTGATTTTGACTGTGTGGAGAGATTGCCGAACCACGCTGTCATTCCATACCTGATGACACTTTCTATCACTGCCTGATAAAATAAAAACATAATATTCTGACTGACACCAAACACCCTTAGTCTGCGTAAAAAATACAGCCTCTGCTGTAAACGGGAACAAACATAATCTACATGGTCACTCCAGCTTAAGCGGTTATCCAGGTACTCACACATCAGGCAACCAACTGGACCTGGTACTCACACATCAGGCAACCAACTGGACCTGGTTTACACACGCAACTGCATCTCAGACAACATTCTGGTGAGACCTCTCCATGTTTCAGATCATTTCCTCATTACTTTCAGTTACAGTCTAACTTCCAACCTGTGCACCACAACCCCCCCACCAGTCACTTCCAGACGAAACCTGCGCTCACTCTCTCCCATCTCTCCTCTGCTGTGTCATCTTCTCTTCCCTCACCCTCACAATTCTCATCTCTGGATGTGAATACTGCAACGGATACCTTATGCTCCAGTCTAACCTCTTCTCTAGACAATATCTGCCCTCTCTCCTCCAGGCCTGCACACGCTACCCCTGATGATCTGAGGTTCTCCGTGAACACCGGACCGAACTCAGGGCGGCGGAGAGGAAATGGCGCAAATCAAAAGACTCATCTGACCTGAGTATCAATCTCTCCTCTCCTCCTTCTCTGTTGATGTTCATGCTGCAAAATCTTCATACTTCCACAACAAGATCAACAGCTCCTCCAACACACGATCACTCTTCAAGACATTCAACTCTCTCCTCTGTCCACCTCCACCCGCCTCCTCTTTAACGGCTGATGAACTTCTTCACCAACAAAACAACAACTATCAGCAGTCAGTTCTCAACTCCACACACACAAGAACCCAGACCGACCCCTTCCACAGCCAATAACCCTCAATAACCCTCTCTCCTCCTTCTCTCCGCTAACCGAGGAAGAAGTATCTAAACTTCTCCTCTCCAGTCATCCTACCTCCTGTCCTCTAGACCCCATCCCCTCACACCTTCTACAAGCCATCTCTCCCTCACTTCTACCAGCACTCACACACATCACCAACTCATCCCTCCATACTGGCACTTTCCCTACAGCATCCCATACAGTAACTCCACTGCTTAAAAAACCAACACTAAACACATCACTTGTAGAGAATTAACGACCTGTCTCTCTCCTACCATTCATTGTGAAAACACTTGAATGAGTTTCTTTCAACCAAGTATCATCCTTCCTGTCTCTGAACAACCAGCTGGATGTCAACCAATCCGGCTTCAAGAAAGGGCATTCGACTGAGACTGCATTACTGTCGGTCACACAAGCCCTAAGGATCGCAAAAGCTGCTTCCAACTCTTCAGTTCTCATTCTCCTGGATCTGCTGCCTTCGACACTGTGAATCATCAGATCCTTATGTCCAGCCTCTCATCACTGGGCATCACAGGTACTCCTCTCCACTGGTTTGAGTCCTATCTCACAGGTAGGTCCTTCAGGGTCGCATGGACAGGCGAGGTATCCAGAGCACATCAACTGACCATAGGGGTTCCTCAGGGCTCAGTGCTGGGACCCCTCCTCTTCTCCATCTACACCACATCACTGCGACACATCATACAGGCACATGGTTTCTCGTTTCACAGCTCTTCCTCTCATTTCAACCAGATGATCCCCCAGTGGCTGCACGGGTCTCAAGCTGTCTGGCGGACATCTCGACATGGATGAAGGAACATCACCTGCAGCTCAACCTGGCAAAGACTGAGCTTCTCGTCCTCCCTGCCAATCCGTCTCTGCAACACGACTTCATTATCCAGCTAGATTCAGCATCAATCACCCCATCAAGGTCGGTCAGAAATCTTGGAGTAATACTGGATGACCAGCTGACCTTCACAGATCACATTTCAAAGACAGCTCGATCATGCAGGTTTGCACTGCACAACATCAGGAAGATCAGGCCTTTCCTAACTGAGCATGCAACACAACTTCTTGTCC
>CM038633.1:37870593-37950593 GCA_021554675.1 Leuciscus idus | reverse complement strand
TCAGGGCTAAAGAGAGTTTCAAATGCCTTCGCAGAGACGTTTAGATGAATATGTGAACATGTGCTGCACTCTTTCCTCTCAATCACACCATCAACACAACAAAACGGAGAAATCAGCTGTTCAGAAAGCATCAGATCGTAGAGATGTGGATGTGTGCAGTCTCTGCATTATTCACTTCAGTCACATCATGTTTATTCACACAGCACTTTATACAATCGCAGCAGCTTTACAGTAATAAACATGAACAACAGTGTCAGAGTCTCTTTAGATTAGAATCACAGCTTCAGTTTCTACTATCAAGCGTCTCTCCGGTGTGTTCGTGTTTTTACTCGCGTCTGAACAGAAGAAATGAACCGGAGAAGATTCACACCTCAAAGAAGGCGGAGCCTGAGAGCCACGCCCACTTATGACATCATCAGCAGAAAGAAGGCGGAGCCTGAGAGCCACGCCCACCTATGACATAATCCGCAGAGAGAAGGCGGAGCCTGAGAGCCACCCCCACTTATGACATCATCCACAGAAAGAAGCCAGAGCCTGAGAGCCACGCCCACTTATGACATCGTAAGCAGAAAGAAGGCAGAGCCTGAGAGCCACGCCCACTTATGACATCATCCGCAGAAAGAAGGCGGAGCCTGAGAGCCACGCCCACTTATGACATCATCTGCAGAAAGAAGGCGGAGCCTGAGAGCCACGCCCACTTATGACATCATCTGCAGAAAGAAGGCAGAGCCTGAGAGCCACGCCCACTTATGACATCATCCGCAGAAAGAAGGCGGAGCCTGAGAGCCACGCCCACTTATGACATCATCTGCAGAAAGAAGGCGGAGCCTGAGAGCCACGCCCACTTATGACATCATCAGCAGAAAGAAGGCGGAGCCTGAGAGCCACGCCCACCTATGACATAATCCGCAGAGAGAAGGCGGAGCCTGAGAGCCACCCCCACTTATGACATCATCCACAGAAAGAAGCCAGAGCCTGAGAGCCACGCCCACTTATGACATCGTAAGCAGAAAGAAGGCAGAGCCTGAGAGCCACGCCCACTTATGACATCATCCGCGGAAAGAAGGCGGAGCCTGAGAGCCACGCCCACTTATGACATCTGCAGAAAGAAGGCGGAGCCTGAGAGCCACGCCCACTTATGACATCATCCGCAGAAAGTTTCGAACTCCACATGAACTTCGTTTAAAACAGGAAAATGACTGTGAATGTTGCAGAATTCATCAATTATGAAACAAATTCAATTTCATCAATAAGCAGCTCTAAAAACACAACAGTGTCATTATTCAGATCAATTCAGTTCAATAACTGCTTGAATGTTGCAAATGTAGTGTTATTATCCAAATATAGCCTATATGTGATTCATGCAATATAACGAGATAAGAAACAGTAACACAGCCTTTTTTTTGCTTATTAGGCGTATATATATAAAAAAATGTACAAATATTTGCTCATTGTTTTATAACGCATTACTTTACAATAAATTCAAGCTCTTTTATTGTTTATCATTTATTGTATTTTTCATTCTTTTTCATACTCTTCATTCCCTTTAAATGTTTAAATTCTTTAAAATAATCATTATAATTTGTGTAAAAAAAAAATAAAACAGCATACAAATGTTCAAGATTACGGCCTTGAAATATATGAGCACGATGAAAACTCACACTGCCGTCAAAAGCAGGATTATCTGTACTTTATCTCTTAAAGAGATCGATCACCAAAACATGAAAATCATTTACATTCACACATTCAAACACTCATTAAGTGTTGCACAAGTGTACAGTGATGAACCGTAGTCGTATTTAAAGGGACAGAGTCTTCTGAGTAAAACTGATGAGACTGTGAAGAGCGTTTCTGTCCATACAGTGAAAGTCAATGGGGTCCAACATGTTTTGAACCTCAATGTTCTTCTAAAAGTCTTTTGTGTTTGACCAAACACTGAAACTCACACAGGTTTGTTCATTATTGGATGAACACTGCGATACAAATGTGTTTTATTTACAGTATACCTGTTATTCTCAATTCAGTATCGGCTTTTCATAGGGTTTTCCTCATAGAAACGTCTAAACATGATCAGAACGGATGGAAATGCTTCTAATGTTTGATTCATTTCCTTGAATCACTGTAAGTTCTGATTCAGTTCAGACATGTTTCAACATTTACAACCACAAAAATATTTTTTGTCCTCCTGCCTTTTCAACACTAGTTGTGTTTCCAGCCAAACACATTCCTCTATTTATCTAACATTCTGCGTGAAAAGTTCACTCGCGCTGTCGTTATAATCCATGACACTTGTCCAAATATTTCCGAGGGCCGCTGCACATCCGTCATCCGGTAAACAGAGGCTTTCAGCGCTTCAGTGTCTCATTTACCACACTTGTACTACGGTAAACAGTGCAGTGACTGTACGAGACATCTGATAAAGAGACAGATCCAGACGATCACAGATACACTGATATGAACCGCATTAGTCTGCGTGTGTTTGAGCTCTGGCAGGAATCAGATGTTCTCCAACGCGTCGTGTGTTTACCCTCCCGGTCCAAACACTCGCAGGAAGCCAGCGCAGGAAACACACCAAACACACCGAACACACCGAACACACCAAACACACCAAACACACCAAACACACGAGCTACAGTCTGAGTCTGACACTGATGAAGCTCAAACCCACTGCTCTCCTCATGATGTGAACCAGAGAACATCAACCCTTCTGGAGGAAGCTCTGCATTACTGAGGGTTTCTGAGCCAATCAGCTGATCTGCAGGTGTCATGTGACATGATGACATCAGCAGCTCGAGAACACACTGTTTTAAGCACAAACTCACTTCATTTTGATAGATTTTTCATTAAACAAGACGTCATGTTTTAATAGTAAAAGATCATGAAATAAGATTTAAACGAACGGAGCGAATGAACGAATGACTCCTGGGAAGCACCCACGTTCCTCTGGGATCAGAACATTCCAGAGAGACTCCGTCCCTAACACACACACTCACACACTCAAACACACTCACACACTCACACACACACACACACACTCACACACTCAAACACACTCACACACACACACACACACACACACACACACACTCACACACACACACTCAAACACATCAGAACATTCCCGAGAGACTCCGTCCCCGACACACACTCACACACACACACACACACACACACACACACACACACACACACACACACACACACACACACACTCACACTCAAACACATCAGAACATTCTCGAGCGACTCCGTCCCTGACACACACACACACACACGCACACATGCCAGCACATTCCCGAGTGACTCCATCCTTGACACACACTCACACACACACACATCAGCACTCCTGGGAGTGCACTCCTGGGCGTCCCTGACACACACATACACACACACACACACACACCAGCACACACACACACACACACCAGCACACACACACACACACACACCAGCACATTCCCGAGCGACTCCGTCCCTGACACACACCTACACACACACTCGCACAGATTTACAGTCACATGCTGCCACTCTTCTGAGAGCCCTAACTTACTCTGCTCAGAGGTCAGAGGTCAGGGTGGCTTCCTGCTCTGACCTCGGGGAGTTCAGAGGTCAAGAAGCGTCCCGTGAGGTCTAGAGGGGTCAGAGGTACTGAATATGAACCCAGATGTTTCTCCCTCGGAGGATTAAAGCGGACACAAATCAGTCAAAGTACCGAGAAACACTGTTGTTCTGACTCAGATCTTTAGATCTTTGTTCTTGTTCTAAACTCAAACTCATTTTTCAGAACTCAAGACTCAAGATCATCATTATCCTCCAGTGAATGTGTCTCCATGAGGAACAACACGAGAGTTCTGACGAGCTGTGAAGCATCACTCTTTACTCGAGGTGGAGTCGGTCGCCACGGCAACACTCGAACCCTCCGAGTGCAAACACACTCACACACTCACACACTGACCGGGGGGAAGTGCCACTTAAACTTTACAAGAGAAACACACACACACACACATGCAGCAGCAGCAGCAGCAGCACACTGGGGCCAGTGTTCAGATCCATGCCTTTGTTTGAACCCTCCATTCACACAATCACAATCACAGACACATGCACACACACACACACACACACACACACACACACACACACTCACACTCACAGACACATACACACGCTCCGACTCAGATTCAAACACACACACACACACACACACACACACACACACACACACACACACGCAGACACACGCAGACACACACTCACTCACAGACACACACACACACACACACACACTCACACACACGCAGACACACACTCACTCACTCACACACACACACACTCCGACTCAGATTCAAACACACACTCTCTCACACACACACACACACACACACACTCACTCACTCACACACACACACACACACATTTAGTATCATTTAAACCTGTAAATAATCAGAACATTTGAGGAATTTGAAAAATTTGAATTTTTTTGACGAATTTGGATAAAAGCGTCCACTAAACGCAACTCAAATGAATGTAAATATTAAAATAGAGAAACATTACAATATAAAATAAATGATAAATATTCTGTGACTAATCAACTGTGTGTAAATGAGTGTGAGTGATGATTGACAGACTCAGATCATTTTAACGTTAACTGAACATCATTCTTCACACATTATCGAAACGTTACTTTTGAATTTTCTCTGAACATTCCGAAACAAGAAGCAACATTTAAAAACTGTTACATGAACGTCCAACTGAAACATTCCATGAACTTTGAGCTTTGAATGAACGTTCTATTAACGTTACTGGAAGAACCTTGACAGAACGCTCACTGTCAGCTGAGAACATCTATCCTGAAAAGTGTAATAAATCTAATATTTCTGTTTTATTTTTTATCTATGAAAAGCAAAGATTTCGCTGGATCCGTTCCTGCTCATCTTTTCCCATCATGCTCTTCTCCCGGAGCCATCCCGACACGAGAACGCCTTCCTTCACTTGTAAATGACGTGATTGTGGTCGATTCGACATAGTTCTCCTGTTTCTCCGGCGCCCAGAAGAGGAAGTGAATATGAGGAGAGTTAAAGAGCAAAACATCAAGAGCAACTTTCTGACCCGGCGGAGAGAGAGACGGAGAGAGAGACGGGCCGAGAGACGGGCGTTTTTCACGCTTTAAGAGTTCCTTTAGTCCAGTGCTGTCAGATGGAGACGATTGAGAGAAAAGCCGAGCGCCTGAAAGCTCTTTCTCTCTGCGTTTCTCTCCGCATTTGCATGTAAAAGCTGAATGCTCCTCGCTTCCCCGTAACCATGGCGACCGCAGAAAAGGTGCAAAATTCAGTCGGCTGAACTTAAAACGACTTTATTAAAGTGTCAGTGATCAGAGACAGACACAGAAGCGCTCAGTGTTCGCCGTTACACGCTCAAAAAGCTTAATGACCTGCTAAGAGCATTACGCTCTAAAGACTTGTTGATGCTCACGCCTGGAGAAAAAAAAGATTAATTCCCTGAAAATTGCAGGAATTTGAGCGAAACACAAGAGCTTTTGTGCTGGAAGAGCCAGTGGGAAGCTTTAGATGCGACGCACCGTTCCCGGCTTTCAGAGCTGTCATTCAGTTCATTAAACACACCTCGCCTTTCACTATATTACAAAATATATGTTTAATCAATGAACGGTTGACTTGTAGATTGGAACGTTGTCCAGCTGACAGGGAACATTCGGTCAAGGTTCTGAACAAACGTTCCTCCAGTAACGTTACTAAGAGTTCTCTGGTGTTTAATAATGTTCTCAGAGCATCATATTATACATCACTCATGGAATGTTTCAGTTGGACGTTCATGTAACAGTTTTTAAATGTTACTTCTTGTTTCGGAATGTTCCGAGAAAATTCAAAAGTAACGTTTCGATAATGGAATGTTCACGTAAAACATTTAAAAAGTTCTTCCAGTAACATTAATAATATGTTCGTTCAAAGTTATCTGGTCTTTAATAACGTCATCAAGACTTTATACATCATTTATGGAACATTTTAGCTCGTCGTTTTATTCGTCGAATGTTTTTTAAATGTTATTTGTTTCAGAACGTTCAGAGAACATTCAAAAGTAACGTTCCCATAATGTTGAATAGACTTTATAATGTGCCTTTAATAGAGTTTCTTTGACTTTCCGAACATAAATTTAGATATTTAGCACATACATGATGACCATAAGCTCCTTATATAAGTGCTATAGAACTAAATGATATCAAACTATATTGGTATTAAACTCGTGCTCTAGTTATATATATAGTTATATGTGTGAGAAACAGACCCAAGTTAAAACTGTCAGTACGTTCTTCTCTCTCATTTAATATTAACCAATGGAGTTTCCTTCCCTCTTCCTCCTTTTAAAACAGTGTTTTTAAAGTGCTTTACATAAAACATATGAAATATCATAAGCAGTAAAAATAAAAATAAATGTTGTTACTATGAAAAAATGATGTTCTTTCTACGTTTACTGGAGAAGCAAAATGACTGAAGATATTAAGTCTTGTTTAATGAAAAATTGATAAAAATGAGATGAGCTTATGCGTAAAACAACAGATTTCTGCTAATATGGAGCTTTTTGGTCACTATTTAAGTCCTAAAAATTTTTTTTTTTTTTTTTATGTTCAGAAAGACAGAAAATCGTACGAAAATCTTATGGACTCGTTGCCAACCAAAAAATAATAATATTTTTAACAAATGTCATTCTTTAGTCCTCTAAATCTGGCCGGTGTAAGGAGTGGACGTCGAGCTGTAAAACAGGGAAACAAACCCGACAATAATCACACACTCAGAATATCCTGCGAGGAAGAAGATCAAACTCTTTGTGCTTCTCCGGGACGTCCTGGGGTTTATCCGCTCTCCGTCGGCTTTGTGTAATTAATGAGTTTATGATTTATGCACATAACTAATAACAAACAGCATCATAAATAAAAAGCAGCTCTCTAACGAAGATCCTCATAATTACCCAAATGGGAGTCATAATGAGCTGGAAAAATGCATCAGAAAACTCTGGAATGATGAAATATGAAAGACGCCGCCGTGTCTTTAGCTTTATAGCGTTGTTTATGATGACACTTGATGAGAAGCGACAGCTCTGTAAACCGAGAGAGCGAGGGATGATTTCACTGTAAGACCAACAAACACACAGCAGAAAATAACAGTGATCTGGCAGATGCGGATAAACACTGCACTAATTCTGCTTCAACACACACACACGACACAAATAAACATGTTCCCAACGCAACATCCTCAGATCCCAGACCACGGGAATATTGCTTTCTGAGAAACCACGGCTTCACTCCCAATGAAAAGACTGTCATCATTTATTTACACTGTCATTAAATCATTGACATACTATTATAGTTTTTATGCATATTTTTTTATTTACATTTTTAGTTCACTTTCATTTTTATATGGATAATATGTATGAATGTACATTTTTACATATTCCATTTTTATAAAAAAATTGTAAGTTTTACAAAGAAAATCATTATTAATAGTTTTTTAAATGTCTATATAGTTTTTACGAATTTTTATTTCCATTTTAGTTATTTTAATAGGCCTACATCTTTAAACTAAATGAAAATGAGAAATGTTATATATATATATATATATTGCATAAAACATTTGTATACAATTTTTACCTTTTTTCAAAAAAAAGTTAAGTCTGTGGCAACTATTAAATTAAGTTTTTTATTTTTGTTATATTAATTTTAATACAGTAAATTTCAGATAATATTTTTATTTTTTTAATTCAATTAATAAAAATGCTTTATTTAACCCCAGTTCATAGCATGATCTCCATGCAGGTCACATAATATATGTGATCCTGGACCACAAAACCAGTCACATGGGTCAATTTTTAGAAATTGAGATGTATACATCATCTAAAAGCTGAATAAATAATCTTTCCATTGATGTATGGTTTGTAAGGACAGGACAATATTTGGTCGAGATATTGAAAATCTGGAATCTGAGGGTGCAAAAAAATTGAGAAAATCTCCTTTAAAGTTGTTCATTTGTGTTGGCGATTGTGCAGCATTCACTCACACAAATACATGTTTTATATATTTACGGTAGGAAATTTACAAAATATCTTCATGGAACATGATCTTTACTTAATATCCTAATGATTTTTGGCATAACAGAAAAATGGATAATTTTGACCCATACAATGTATTGTTGGATATTGCCACAGATATACCCGTGCGACTCGAGACTGGTGACGTGATCCAGAGTCATATATATATATAGTATAAAAAATGAAGCTGTTTTTGATACAAGTCTGTGGCGAGGCAGGATTTTCAGTGAATAACAACACAAAAGTAGAAGTACAGCTTCATATGACCTAGTTATGATACGTTCGTAACACAGAGATTGGGCTAAACATCTCCTTTTGCTATTAACTGAAGAAAGAAAGGCTTGGAACGACATGAGGGTGAGAAAATAATGACCGCATTTTCATCCGAGCCTGAAGTAACCCTCGAAACGAAAAAAGCCAGCAGGAGTCGGCCAACGTGTGACGACGGTATTGAGTTATCTGAGCGAGCCGCCTGAGAATTCATATCCACGGCCCAACATAACATCCATATGGAAGAGATTAGCATCGGTAAGCAGGTTTCTTTCACTCCAACACTAATTTTTAGAGGCTGTTTGAAGGGTTTTCGGACACACAATCCTGGCGACTATGCAAACACTGAAATAACATTCACACACACACACACGGGTCGCTCGACAGATCAACTCCAGATGAGCAGTGAACGAGGACACACACCTAAAACACCTGAAGCAGGTCTGAGATCAGGTATAAGCGGATCCAGACGTGACGATGGCCGATGATCTGAGGAGCCGTCTCGGGTTACGGGGCACAAATCTGATGCATTTAAGCACTTAAAGGGTTAGTTCACCCAAAAATGAAAACTCTGTCAGTAATCGCTCTCATGTTGTTCCAACCCCGTCAGACTTTCGTTCATCTTCAGACACAAATTAAGATATTTCTGATGAAATCTGAGAACTGTCTCACTCCTCCACAGGCTTCTAGGGGCCCTATTTTAACAATCTGAAACGCAAGTATCAAGCGTGAAACGCAAGTAACTTTGTGGGCGGGTCTCGACGCAAATCTAAAATGTGTTGGTCTGAAGTAGCTTCATTACTCATAGGTGTGGTTTGGGCATAACGTGAAATAAACCAATCAGAGCGTCATCTCACATTCCCTTTAAGAGCAGGCGGTGGATTTGTTTTGTTATTATAACGGTGGATTTGCCAGACGCACGGTCAAACCGTATGATAATTTGGGTAAATAAGTAAGCTAGATTTATGCCTATTTTTTCACATCTTCATGGACACCACAATGATTTCCCTCGTGTGGTAATATTTTTCCTTGTAATAATGTATGTTTTGCAAAAATGAAAACTGCTGCTTCTGTGTAGATGAGAGAAGCAAAGTGTGTGTGTGTTGTGCACACGCTACATTATGGCCAAGCATGCGCCCTTAAAATATCATCTGAACGCGCCGCTGACTTTAGACTAGGTTTCTCCTGGTCAGTGGCGGAATTGTTTTCTGGAACTGCAAAATAGCATCAGGGAACGTTTGCGCCGGAACACGCCTCCTCTTTTCGCTGAACCGCCCCCGGGAGCGCAAGTTCATTCCCTAATTTACCGACGTGCGTCTGTGGAGGGAAAAGTCCGCTGTGCGTCGGGTGCAAAATAGGAATGATACATGCGTCGTCTACAAAGTCAATTGCGCTGGGTGCGAGAGTGCTGTAGACACTTGGACTATTTTAACGATGTTATTTACTAACTTTTCTGGGATGGCAGATCTCGATTACCCAGAAGCCTATGGAGGAGTGAGACAGCTCTCAGATTTCATCAGAAATATCTTCATTTGTGTCTGAAGATGAACGAAAGTCTGACGGGGTTGAACAACATGAGAGTAATTACTGACAGACTAACCCTTTAATCCTGACGGACTTCAATGGATGGAAACGAGACGTTAATATGATTGCATTACTTAGTTCCTTATTTCTGTCTTTCACAAATATCTAAACATTCTTAAATCAAGATACATTTACTGGAGAAGCAACATTACTTTCTGAAGGCTTGTTTATCAGGAAAAAAAATGATCAAAATGAAGTGAGTTTGTGCTTAAAAACAAGAATAAATATCTGCCAATGGAGTCAGACAAATGTAAAACAAGATGATTTTTCCAACCACTTGATAAGATGTTTAAAGCAGAATCATTTTGATACATTTATAAAACTAGACTTAATATCTTCAGTCATGTTTCTTCTCCAGTTGTATCTTGATTTACGAATATTTAGAAATTAGTGCTAGAAAACGAGACAGAAACACTGAGGAAGAACGTGACTTTTGTAGTGTGTGATGATGTCACACTGACGTCATTCAGACCGGCCAATCGCAGAGAGGTATGATGAGAAATAATAAGCATATCACTGTCACACACAGACAGAGACAACACACACACATGAGTTCATTAAGGCTGAACAATTCATCAAAATTGTGTAATAATAATAATACAATATGACTTTTAATGAAATATATGTATCTGTGCGCTGTGTGTTTCAGAGCGAAGCGTGGCACTGCGAGCATCTCCTGATCCGCTGAGTTTGCATAAATACTAGTGTTGCACTTTTTTCTTGTTCTGTAAAATAGAATTATTATTATTATTGATAAAACTGTATAGTATAAAATTATAGCGGCAAAATTCTGCAGCCCTACAACCTCTTTATTGCATTTTATATTGCAATTGCAATTTTTATCAGGAAAATTGCAATTTGATTTAAAAAAATATATATTTTTAGCTTATTTCATATTTTAAAAAGTGTGCAGTATATATGATTATGTAACGTAAAATATGTAATAATTATTATGAAGCAGTGCTGTAACTGTAAACTAAAACTATTCAAAACTGTTTTTGTTAAGTGCATAAAGCTTCAATATCATAAATATTAGAAATTATGAATTGCCAAATTCAATAATGAAAAAGGTTTAGGAACTAAAACTAAAACAGAAGTTAATTAAACTTATATAAAAATATTTTACAAAATTAATTTAAAAAAAGACAAAGGCTCATGACAAAATTAGGGCAATTCAAAACATGGATAAATCTAATACCAGTATATAAATATTACCAAAATAACACTGTAATGAAGTAGTTGTATTCTCATACATATATATATATATATATATATATATTCATATTCATATTCTATGAATATTATGAAACCTTGTATAAACCTTTTTATATGAATTATATTCATATTGTGGTGTTAATGAAGCTTTGACGCAGGATGGTGTGACCCTGAACTCAAATCAGACTCAATCGAGTGCGTTTGCTCACGATGTCACTTCCTGCAGGCTGACCCACAATCAGCACAGCAAACACACCCATAAATCACTGTCAACACACACACACACACACACACCCTCACGCGGAGACAGACAGACAGGCCGCGAGAGAAAGACAGAAAGCGTCGGGAGACACAGTCATGCTGATTCTGTAAAACTGCAGCTCAAAACACACGCAGCTGCTTTCAATTACGCAGCGAAACACACAAACACACACACAAACACACACACACACACACACACACACACACACGCGTCTGCCGCTGTTCGCATTCAACCTCGTTTCTCTGACTCTTTAAAGTGGGACTGGTACAACAAACATTCGTTTCTATGTGCGCAAACAAACCCGTTGGTTTCTCAGCTTGAGTTCTAGAGAACTGTCGTTAGTGAAGTCAACTATTGCTCGTAGAGACGCGATCACACCGCTCAACTCTTCACGCGTGTCGAACTGAAGACACAAACTGAATGCACAAATGCACATTTGAAAGTAAGGAATAGCATTGAAATGAACTGAAAGCAATCATGCTGCATTTATCAAGACACACTATAAATGCTGAGAGACAGTAAAGCCTTAAATGTCTAAAAAGTGTGCAAGTTTTATAGAAAGTGAACTTTTGTGGGTCACTGTGGAGGAACACTTCATTTCCCAGAATGCATTAGACGTGTGAGTCTTCCTGTCATTCCAACTCAACTTCCTGTGGACTGCAGGTAATTCAATTCACATTCAAACTCATGAACCAAAAAGAGACAATTCTTAAATTCTGGACTTCGCTCAAAATATGCAAACGATACCAACGTCTCAATATGATCTCAAACATTTCTCATCAAATTAATTCATTTTACCGCTTTATACTCTTATTCTTGTTCTTTATGGGCATCAATGGTTCCATAAAGGGGTCATGAACTGAGAAATCAAATATTCCTTGATGTTTTGATGAGCTCATTGTACTATAAAAATATCAGAACGCTAAACTTCCTCCTCGGTCCAAAAACAGCTTTTATTGAAACTAAGCTCAAAATGTTACATTATGATGTAATAGTGTGACGAAAGAAGACCGACGCCCACTTCTACATCATTTCCTCTTTAGCCCCGCCCACTGATCCAGTAAATACAAGAGAGACGCAAACAGCAACAGAACCATAAAGATGAGGATCTGAGGATTACAAGGAGTTTCGAAGAGTCTTTGCATGAGGTTCAAGAACTGATCAGTTAAAGTCCTGCAGTCGATCATTAAAACTCATCTTTGATCACCAAAATCACATATTTAAATGAAAAAATATCTTCATGCCTTAAAATAGCTTGAATGTAACTCGACACCCTTGCCTCATTTAGTATGCATGCCTCTATGAATATGCAAATGAGCCCCGCCTCCACTCACTCACTCAGCTCAGAGATCCACTGGTTGACGATCACACGTTGATCTGATTGGTTACAAGGTAGTTTGTGACGTCAGAAACACCAGCGAATGAACCAAAGACCCATTCAGAATGACGGGTTTTTGATAAATATGAATTAAAAAAGGAAATTAAAACCATAAAGACGTGACAAAATTCCTGCCCTCAGAATTCACCCATCAAACCCAAACTCTGGCATCGACATCGCAGAGAGTGTTTCTGATTGGCTGATTCTTTTACTGTCACAGGTGTGATGCTGCACACGACCCGTTTCAGGTAGTGACGTACACACACACACACACACAGAGAGAGAGAGAGAGAGAGAGAGAGAGAGAGAGAGAGAGAGACGGTTTAGAGAGGAATGTGTCTATCTGTCCAAACCCTCCCACTGATGAAAGAGAAAAGAGAGAAAGGGAGTAAAGAGGAAGAAGAGAGACGTAATCAGCCTTAAATCAGTCATATGAGAGAAACCACACACACACACACATCAGCAACAGAAGACAGAATGAAAAGAGCAAGACATCAAAACTGTCTGCATTTTTATATTTCTAAGAAACTATATTTTTATACCAAACAAGGACGTCATTTGACCCCAAAATGCGGTTAAGTAGGTATAAACACACACACACACACACACACACACACACACACTCACACTCACTCACTTACACACACACACACACCCCCTCACACTCTCTTTCACACACACACACACACACACACACGCACACTTGCACACACACACACACACACACACACACACACACACACACACACACACACACACACACACACACTCTCACTCACTCACTCACTCACTCACTCACTCACTCACTCACTCACTCACACACACACACACACACTCACACACACACCCACACCCTCTCACAAACACACACACCCTCTCACACACACACACACACACACACGCATATGCTCACACACACCCTCTCACACACACACGCACACACTCACTCACTCAGACACACACACACACACTCACTCGTCTCACTCACACACACACACACACTCACTCACACACTCACACACACACACACACACACACACACACACACACCCTCTCACACACACACACACACACTCACCCTCTCTCACACACACACACACACACACACACACACACACGCACACTTGCACACACACACACACACACACACACACACACACACACACACACACACACACACACACACACACTCACTCACTCACTCACTCACTCACTCACTCACTCACACACACACACACACACACTTTCACACCCCCTCTGATGAGTTATCTCAGCTCACCGTATCGGACACAAACGGTGAAACCTCCTCACAAACACAACACACAGAAAAGCAAACAGTTTTGGCTGTAATGACTCGCTCTCGAGAAGCTATTTTCAAGACTCTAACTCTAACACAAAGCACATTTCCTCCCAGCGAGCCGGCCCACGGAAACACGGAAAAAAGCCCACTTTATAACGGCGAATCATCAAGCCTGTAATAATATAACATTTCTCGGTTCCAGTTGAAATTTCCAAAACACACACATATATATGGAATCACATTTGTTTTTCATTTGAGCAAGAGGCCTGCGCACACAAACCCACAAGCCCAGTGTAGAGTTTCATCTGGAGTTTAACTCTATCCCTCGAGGGAGAGTTTAGCGGGAGCGTCGCGACGTACCAACCGAACGTGCAGATTACGTTTCACTCCTCGAGATCTCACTCCGCTCCTCCTCACTCAGACTCCGCTCTGAAAGAACATTTCTATTCACTGGGACTTAGAGGGTCAGCTGAATTTAATGGTCACTTATTGCCAGTTCAGGCACAAAGCCGGGTCTCTGGGACCACCCTGCTCCGACATCGCCTGTGGCGTCAAAACCCGGATAATTCCCTCGCTCGCTCAGTGGGAGACAGGTATCCGAGTCCCACACGCGGATCCACAACACTCATTTCCCTTTTAGACGCTTTATTTACCCAGAAAACCATTACAATAAGAAAGGCACAAACAATTCCATCCCGCCGTTTCTAGTTATTAGGGGTTTTTCAGCTGCTTACACACACTTTCACAACTTAGCCTCTTTTTTTTTAACTTTTTTTTTACTTTACACACAAATGTGCCTTTTTTTTTCTTGACAAAATTGCACTCAAACCAATCAACTACTCTTAAATTGGGTTTTCTGAGTAAACAAGGAGTATGTGAATAGTACAGATTACTAGATTTTTAAGACATTACAGTTTTTTTCAACTGCTTACACACATTTTCTTAACTTAGCCTCTTTTTTTCAAAACTTTACACACAAATCCAATTATTGCACACACAACCTGTTTACTACTTGCCTTCTGTTGAGACCACATAACTGTGATTTCTTGTTGCATCACTGCTTTAATAGGAAGAGAGTTACAATAATATAAATGAAGCTCAAAGTGCCTAACCAAGACACTGATCATCATAATGGCGAGTCCAAACAAAAACATTTGAGGAAAATCAACATCAATTTAGTCAGCTTATGTGATGTTCCCTCAGATTTTTGCATTCTCTCTGCATTGACAATTCAACATTCAAGATGACTTTGGGAAATGAGTGAATGCAACTAGAGAAAGAAGAGGAGGAAATGAGTGAATGCAACTAGAGAAAGAAGAGGAGGAAATGAGTGAAAAGTCTATGAAGAATTGGCCCGCCTTTTTTCTTGACAAAATTGCACTCAAACCAATCAATTCATCTTAAATGGGGTTTTCTGAGTAAACAAGGAGTAGTATGTGAATAGCACACAATAGATTTTTACAATTAAGTTAAGAAATTTTTTTTTCAACTGCTTACACACATTTTCACAACTTAGCCTCTTTTCCCCCCCAAAACTTTACACACAAATAAAAAATAAAATAAAAAATCTTGACAAAATTGCACTCAAACCAGTCAATTAATCTTAAATTGGGTTTTCTGAGTAAACAAGTAGTATGTGAATAGTACAGATTACTAGATTTTTAAGACATTACAGTTTTTTTTAACTGCTTACACACATTTTCACAACTTAGCCTTACTACAACTTATTTACTACTACCGTTCTGTTGAGACCACATAACTGTGATTTCTTGTTGCATCACTGCTTCAATAGGAAGAGAGTTACAATAATATAAATGAAGCTCCAAGTGCCTAACCAAAGCGAAAACTGATCATAATAATGATGAGTACAAACAAAAACATCTGAGGAAAATCAACATCAATTTATGAAGTCAGCTTATGTGATGTTCTCTCAGATTATTCAGTTGCATTGACAATTCAACATTCAAGATGACTTTGGGAAATGAGTGAATGCAACTAGAGAAAGAAGTGAAGGAAATGAGTGAATGCAACTGGAGAAAGAAGAGGAGGAAATGAGTGAAAAGTCTATTAAGAATTGCCCCGCCTTTTTTTCTTGACAAAATTGCACTCAAACCAATCAATTCATCTTAAAATGGGTTTTCTGACTAAACAAGGAGTAGTACGTGAATAGTACAGATTACTAGATTTTTATAATTAAGTTAAGACATTACAGGTTTTTTTTACTGCTTACACACATTTTCACAACTTTGCGTCTTTTTTTCCCACAACTTTACACACAAATCCAATAATTGCACACACAAAATGCTAAATGCCTCACATATCTTGCAAAATGAAGCACTGCATTAAGGCTTTATGTTAATCCGGATACATTTGAAAACGGCGTTTTCGTTTAAAAACGGTCTTCGTCCACGCTAGCGTTTCCAGGCGTTTCAGTGCGGATGAGAAACCTTTGGAAAACGCCTGAAAACACTGAATTCACCTTTACAGCGCATGCGTAAAACCTCACAGAAGCTCACTGAGATGAGACAGACGGAAACATAAATAATAAAGATATCGTGCAATTCTTCTGACAGTATAATTTTAAGCAGAAAAATATCTCTTCATTCACTGATGTGTCGCTCTCACTCACCATTATATGTTTGCAAATGTAAGTACATTTTCTGCCATCTTTGCAGGACTGTGATATGAAGAGTGTGTGAAGTAACATATTTTAGCAACAGTGTGAAAGTGAACAGCTCATAACAGGCACAATACCAGTATAAACATCAATATCTATTGGTACAATATGAGTCACATGACTAAACTTACATCATCGTTTTTAAATACCTCCGTCTTGACAGTCCATTTACAACACGGAAACGGCGTTTTTCACATTTATCCACTTAAGTGTTTTCAAAAAGCTTCGTTTTCATTAATAAAAACAGTGTGACTGAAGGCCAAAACGCAGAGAAAAAGACACGTTTTCAAACAAAAACGTATTAGTGTGGACAAGGCCTAAGAAAGAAACTAACTATTCCATCCTTCTCTTTTGTGTTATTAATATCTGCAATCACGCTGTCCGGGCGTCTGATTTGTTAAATTTGTCACTGCTGATAAGAGAGATTAGTCCACTAGTCTATATTTTACCCAGGATTCCCCTCTCTCTCTGTTAGAGCGACTCTCCAGTCTGAGATTAAGGCCTGTGCTCGCTCTGAGCTGAAACAATACAGCAAGCCTGCCAAAAAACAAAGCCCACATTCTCAAGTGCAAAGCAATTTATACTTAATACAACCCAGATCGGCTAAAAGAGAACAGGGGGAGGGAAGAAGCGGAGGAACTTTAGTAATGCACGTACGGTTTAGCTGGATATTTTCGCTCAGGTTTTTCCACCACATTCACACAAATGACTTCAGCACATGTTTCAGAATACACTTCCAGTCAAACGTTTTGGATCGGTAAGATTTTTTATGTTTTTAAAAGAAGACCAAGGCTGCATTTATTTGATAAAAATTATAATAATAATAATAATATATAATATATTGTAAAATGTAATTTATTCCTATGATCAAAGCTGAGTTTTCAGCATCATTACTGCAGTCTTCAGTGTCACATGATCCTTCAGAAATCATTCTAATATGATCATTTGATGCTCAAAAAAACATTCATTACTATCATCAATGTTGAAAACAGTTGTGTAAACATTTTCAGGATCCTTTGATGGATAGAAAGTTCAAAAGAACAGCATTTATCTGAAATTGAATCTTTTGTAACATTATAAATGTCTTTACTCTCACTTTTGATCAATTTTATTCATCCTTGATGAATAAAAGTGTTGATTTCTTTAATTTTTTCCCCCAAAAAACAAAAAAATTATTTCTTACTGACCCCAAACTTTTGAACGGTAGTGTTTAATGTTACAAAAGCTTTCTATTTCAGATAAATGCTGTTCTTTTGAACTTCATATTCATCAAAGAATCCTGAAATAAAAATGTAAATAAGAGTTTTCGGCTTTAATAATGATCATAAATGTTTCTTGATCATCAAATCATCATATTAGAATGATTTCTGAAGGATCATGTGACACTGAAGACTGGAGTAATGATGCTGAAAATCCAGCTTTGATCACACACAGGAATAAATGACTCTTTACTATATATTCATTTTTTATTCATATATATATATATTTATTTATTTAAAAAAAAAAAAAAAAAATGCAGCCTTGATGAGCAGAAAAGACTCTTTCAAAAACATAAAACATCTTACCGATCCCAAACTTTTGACTGGTGGTGATATTGTACATTCCCTTAGATTTCCTTTCACGCAATATGGAAGAACCATCAAAATCAATCACTGACACCAACAAAAAAACAGAAACTCACCTCGGCGTGTTGCGTTCTGGGCTGGCTAGCGTCGGACTCGATGGCGTACACGTCCAGTAAGTACAGATCCGAGCCTTGCTCCCGGTCCAGTTCGGCAGCCGTTTGGATCATCCCGGTGTGGCGTCCGATGGTGAACAGTCGGCCCGCGGCCTTCCCTCCGCTACGAACCGAAACTATAAAAAACTCCACCTTGGTGCCGGTGCCACGAGGACTGGAGGCGTCCAGAGAGATAACGTTGGTTCCCGGCGGCTGGCCTTCCTTTAAATTGGTGATGTATTTGGGTTGGGAGAAAACCGGGCCATCGGTACCCTGAAGGAGTATCGTTAGCTCCGTACGTGAGGTTTTGCGATCCGTGCCGTGATCCGTAGCCGACACGGTTAAACTATAGATGAGCTTTGAGGGAACGAGCTGAGATGCTAATCTGATATCTCCACTGTAGCGATCCATTATAAACGTGTCTGAATCTCCTCTTACAAGTTCGTACTCCACCTCTCCGTTCGCCCCTTCATCTGGATCAAAAGCGATCACAGTTGTCAGAATGGATCCGATCACGATGTTAGATTCTGCAACTAGTGCATTCTGGGAGATAAACGTCGGGATGTTGTCATTTTGGTCCGTCACCCATATTGTAACGTTTTTAAGAGCGAAACGGCGAAACTCGGATGGCACGGCTTGGTCGGTGGCTTTGATTGTAAGCTCAAAAAGGTTTGAGAACTCTCTGTCGATGTTCTTATTCGTGTAGATAACGCCAGACGAAGGGTCTATGCTAAAGTGAGCACCCCTGGGTGTCTGCTGGACGATCGAGTACTCGAGCTCGCCATTGATATCGGCGTCCGTGTCGTGAGCCGTTATAGTCATAACCGAGGTTGAGAGCGGGAGGTTTTCAGGGATTGACTTAAAAATGTCACCTGGTGTAAAAACAGGAGGGTTGTCGTTAAAATCCCTCACGTGGATTAAAACCGGAATTGAGGAAGACTTAGACGGCCTTCCGTTATCTTTAGCCGTCACGTTGAGTTTGTAAAGGGACTGAGTTTCATAGTCAAGTTTCTTGACTAGGAAGATGCTGCCGGTGTTGGGACTGATGCTGAAAGTGCCGTGGTTGTTCGTAGCAGAAATGCTGTATGTGATTTCAGCGTTGGATCCCGAATCAGAGTCCGTGGCGGTTATCGAGGCGACTAGCTCTCCAATCCGCATGTTCTCCAGCACATCCACTGTGAGGGTTGATTTGGGAAAAGACGGAGAGTTATCGTTGTCATCCAGAACGCTGATGCTCAGCACACAAGTGGATGACAGAGGCACAATCCCAGAGTCCTCAGCTATAATTTTAAGGGAGTAAAAGGGCGTCGACTCGAAGTCTAGTTTTCCCACTAGCGTAACCTGACCAGAGCTGCCATCAATGCTAAACTGTTTTTCCTCATTTCCCTCTATTATGTCGTAGCGAACAAGTCCGTTTTTATTCTCATCCACATCTGAGGCAGAGACTCGGAGCAGTTGCGTCATATTTGGTGCGGATTCAGAGATTGAGCCCTGGTAAATGTCTTTGGTGAACTTCGGTGGGTTGTCGTTGATGTCTTGTATGTAGACTTGAACTTTAGCCTGGTCTTTGAGAGGCTTGGGAAGGCCTTGATCGGAAGAAACGACTGTGAAACTGAACACTGAAGCTCCTCTTTGTCTCATGAGAGATTCACGGTCAAACTGTAGCGTGCTAGTCAACACGCCCGTAATGGCGTTGAGCTCGAAATTTAACTGTGGCGTTTCAAAGGAGTAACGGACTTCGCAGTTCGGCCCGAAGTCTTTATCCTCAGCGAAAACACGCCCGACGAGAGATCCTCGTTCCCGCTCTTCCTCGAAGTGAAACACGTAATTAGTGCTGTTGAAAAGCGGACGATTGTCATTGACGTCGTCGAGGAGAACTGTCACGTTAACGCTCGCGCTCAGCGGCTCGACGGCTCTGTCTTTGGCCACCACTAGTAAACTATACCGATCTTGTACTTCTCGATCCAAATCTGCTTTAATATACAACTGTCCATCGGGGAAAATCCCAAAAACGTCGTTCGTGTTCCCGCTAGTGATGTCATACACAATTTCCCCATTGAGCCCAGAGTCTTTATCGCTGGCCTCCACTTTAAAAAAACGACTATTTACCGGCTCGGATTCCAAGATGGTGACTTCGTAGGAGAGCTGGTCGAACACTGGCGCGTTGTCGTTTACGTCGTACACGCTAATAGTGAGAATAAAGCTGGATGTGCGCTGAGGGACGCCGAGGTCAGAGGCCACGACCTCCAGCTGGTAGGAACTGGTTGTGACCTCTAGGGGGCCGGTGAGAGAGATCAATCCGTGCTTTTCGTGAATGTGAAACAAACTTTTAGGGTTTTGTTTGAGGCTGTACACGATCATGCCATTTGTGCCCTCATCCGGATCCGAAGCTTTCGCCTGGAATATATGAAGACCGGCGGCCCAGTTTTCAACAGCGCTAACGTGCTCGACAGCATGAATAAAACGAGGTGCGTTATCGTTTAAATCTTTCACTGTGATATTAACTACCGCTTCCCCTGTAACCTCCCCACTCCTAGCGACCACCGTTAGCTGGTAAAACGCCTGTTCTTCTCTGTCTATAACACCCGAAGCTATGATCTGTCCAGTGCCGCGTTTAACATCAAACAAACCGCGTTGGTCGCCCGAAGCGATTAAATAAGTGATATTAGTGTTCAGATCTACCGTTGTGGCCGATACAGTGCCGATAATGCTATCAATCGCCACATTTTCAAACATAACGAAGCTGTATTCGTTCTGACTGAATACGGGAGGGTTATCTTGCGTATCTATAACCGTGATCGTGACTATAGCGTGTGTGTGCGAACGCAACCCGCCTCCGTCGGTCGCCGAAACCTGCAGCTGATACGCGGTTTTTTCCTCTCTATCAAGTGGCACTAGAGTGGTGATTTTACCAGAGTTACTGTTAATGTGAAACTTGTAGGAGTCACCAGCACTGATGGCGTATTTAACAGTGCCGTTGCGACCCAAATCAGGATCGGAAGCGGTTACAACACTCACGAATGAGCCGGACGGCTCGTTTTCTTTAACATTAGCGAAATATTGCACGGGGTAAAACACCGGGCTGTTATCGTTAACATCTTTCAGTGTGATATTGACTTTGCAGTTGGAGTAAAGAGGAGGCGTTCCTGCATCTGTGGCTTTGATGTACAGAAGATAAGAGCTTTCCTCTTCTCTATCTAACTCAGTTGCTGAACTCAAACGGCCTGAAATCGCATCCAATCTAAATTGATTCTGAACGCTAACAGGGGTTTCTGTGTCAAATGAGAATCGGATCGTGCCGTTTGACCCGAGATCCGAATCCGTCGCGGATAACACCACAAGCTCGGATCCGACGGGGGAATGTTCGACTAAAGAAACGTGATATGTGTTTTGCGTAAAAGTAGGGATTTGATCGTTAACGTCTGTTATATTCACAATCAATTTGGTGTAGGAGATTCTCGGCTGCAGGCCTTGGTCTTTAGCGCTGATATTTAGCACTATTTGAGATGCTTTTTCTCTATCGAGTTCTGCCGCACTGGTCACCAAACCACTGTTCTCGCTGATGGCAAACCAACCCAAACTGTTTCCAGACACAAGTGAGTAACGGAGATTGGCGTTCTGCCCGGAGTCTCCATCTGTAGCCGAGACCCCTTTAATGTAACTGCCTTTGGGAATGTCTTCGCTTATGTCTACTTTATACACAGCTTCCTGAAATATAGGCGGATGGTCGTTAATATCATTCACAAATATAACCAAACTTGCGAAAGACGAGCGAGACACTGGCTTGCCGTTATCTGACACTGAAACAGTGAGGTTGTATGAGGAGATTCTCTCTCTGTCTAACACACTTGCTACTTTGATTAGACTCAGATTTGGGACGGGCGAACTGTGAACGTCAAAGTGTCTCTGCTCGTTTCCACCGAGTATCGAAACCGTGATATTACCGTTAGCGGTGGACGAGTCCGAATCAGAAACGGTCAATAATGCTACGACCGTCCCAACTTGTGCGTTTTCATCCACCGAAGCGAATTTGGACGTTGTAGGGAAGTAGCGAAATTTAACAACAGGGTCGTTGTCATTAACATCAAGCAATTTGATAGTCGCTTCAGACCTGACTGAGAGAGAGGGAATGCCGTTATCTACAGCATGGATGGTTAGGGAATACTCTTTCTTAGTCTCATAATCTAACCCGTCCTTTATAATAACAGTCCCGGCTTTAGGGTCAATCTGAAATGGAGTTCCTTCATCTAAAGAATATGTAATGTCAGCATTCGCACCCTCATCCAAGTCTGTGGCTGATATCTGAAGCACACTGGAGCCAATGGCAGAGTCCTCAAACACACTGGTCTGGTACTGGTCCTGGTCAAACGCAGGCGGGTTGTCGTTTATATCCTGAATTGTGACGTTTACCTGCAGGTACCCGAACTTTTTAGGTTCTCCTTTGTCTTCAACCTGGATTAGGAGCTGATAGAAAGGGGTTATTTCTCTGTCAAGCCCTCCTGTGGACACGAGGTGCAGAAACGCGCCTTCACCGCTCGGGTTTACGGTGATATCCAGCCGAAATTTACGCTGATCATTCCCGTTAATGATTCGGTAAGTCGTGTGATCCACTCCATTGGTCCCGATGTCTGAATCCGTCGCGGTGTCTAATATAACCTGACGCCCGTTGCTCGCGTCCTCTTTAAACGACACCACGATCGACGCGTCGGGAAACACGGGCGCGTTATCATTAATATCCAGAACCACGATGCGCACTTCAGTTGGGTAAGTCGGCTGACTGGATAAAACCACAACATTAATGATATTACTCGGCAAAACTTCTCGATCGATCACTGAGGACGTGTATATGACGCCCGTCGTGGCGTTGATGGAAAAAAGTTTATGTTGTTCGCTGAATCTGTATGTGAAAGTGGGTTTGGTGTTGATAGTGCCCACATATGTGCCCACTGGCTGCTCTTCCAGAACCTCAAACTCCTGCCGAACTTGACTGGATAAAGAATAGCGCGATAAAGTCCATAAAACGAATAAAATGAGGTGCAAAGTGTCCATAGATGTACCTGAACGCGCCATGATCACAGATCCAGTCAGGGTTTCTCCAAGCCTGATACATTCAACTCACATTTGCATTGTATCCAAAAAAAGAAAAGAAAGAAAAAAAAAGATGAATATGTATCCAAATGTATCCGCGTTTGGTGTTTTAAACAAACTTAAGGTGAAGTTGAGTTCTTACTGTTGTAATTCCACAGGTTTTAATCCTTCAAAAATCCTTTTACGGGAGGAAAAAGAGTTCATTCGCATGCAGTAAAATCCTGTCAGAATTTCACCCTGTAGAACTCAACGCGTTCCTCTCATGATGATGATGAAGATGATGATGGAGTTTCCATTGTGAGGAGAAAGGAAAAGTTCGCCGTCAGTAAATCCGCAGGTCTCACACTGCACAAGAGTTTTTCCTGAAGGAAATAAAGGAGCTCTAATATTATCCCTGTGATTCTGATACGGGATGTCCCGCGGAATAACGGTGACCAAACTTCACTTTACTGCCCTGACAGAGAACAAAAGCCCGAGTTGCGAAAGTGCCCGCCCTCCTGTCCTGCTATTGGCTCTCTGTGTGAGACTCCGCCCCTCTCTGGCTCCCCTTTCTATTGTAAAGTCATCGCCTCGGCTGCTGATTGGACGAGGAGGATGTCAATCATCGCATGGACTGAATAATACAAGCGAGTTGCGCTCCAGGTATTGGATGATGTACCGTTATGTGCCCACAATAACATTCCCAACTTAACTTAGTTTTTATAACTCTCCACTAAATACATTTATATATTAGTTAACAACATTAATTATCACGAACTAATAATGAACTACACTTATACAGCATTTATTAATCTTTGTTAATGTTAATTTCAACATTTACTAATACACTATTCAAATCTTGTTAACATTAGTTAATGCACTGTGAACTAACATGAACAAACAATGAATGACTGTATTTTTATTAACTAACCTTAACAAAGATGAACAAAAACAGTAACAAATGTATTGCTCATGGTTAGTTCATGTTAGTTTATACAGTAACTGATGTTAATGTTATTGTAAAGTATTAAAAAAAAATGTTTAGCAAATGCTTGTAAATGTTGCTTTTATTTTATTTGATCACAATGATTTCCCCCCCCAATAACTTTATATTTAAAGAACGTTTTTGATGTTGAAAACTTTATTTTTTTGATATTAGAGTTTCTCATGCTCGGTTGGGAAATGAGCTCTATTAGTTTATTAAGTTACAAACACAATCAGAAGCAACAGTTTGTCAATGAAGCGTCCCTGTAGATCGAGTCTCCGCAGATTCAGCAGCGCGTGGCGCCATCTAGCGGTCACATACAGCAGTCTAGAGTCTAACAGATGAAGCCTAATCAAGTCTTACAGGGGTCAAAATATCCTTCCTTTATTAACTGCTAATATAAAGCTTCTCCTCATCCGAGTGGAAATGAAATGTCCAGCAGATCCGGTTCTCGGACACCATCAGACAGTAAATCCGATTATCCGCCTGGATCTGCCCTCGTTCCACTAATCTCCCTGCGTTCAGTCCTGTATCGTTATTCTGTTTGTGCTGATCTTTTAATTGGGCCCGATGCCTTGATGTTTCTTTCCTCTTTAATTAAAAACGTCTGCTGGGTCTGATGAGGCTAATTTTAGCCCATTAATGCAGCATTCATGCTCCACTGACCTACTTGAAGAACAAACAAGTACACAAATGCACCAGGAAGCGTTCGAGACTTTATTGATTCATTGACTAACTGATTTAAAATAGAAATCATGCCTGCTTTTGGGAAAAAACTAATAACTCACCATGCAAACATACGCAAGAACGGCATCAGTCCAGTGTTGTGTTGCTTTCACACATCTATAGTTCAAAACTGCACTTGTTTCAACCCAAATGTGGGTCTAATACGGAAAACCCAGCCGTTGGGTTACATTTCTAACAACCCTGTGTGCCTTAGCAAATTAATTTTGTGAAGTCTGTCCTCCAAAATAAAACTTTACAATAACACCCCGTTGCTTAAAGACATTTAATGCATTAGCTAGCAATACATTAGTTACAGTAGTGAACAAAAATACAACTGTTTATTGTTGGTTCACGTCAGTTCAGCTCCATTATATAATTATGTTAACAGATTGATAGTGTCGTTAATGTAAAGTGCTACCATAAAACATCAAACATCACTATCATCATATTTTAATATATTTTTTGAACCAATAGAGAAAATAATAAAACGTGTAAGATATCATGTGTTTTTGAGTTGTAATGTGACATTTTCCCATTTTCTGTCCAAAACAGTGATTTTGTATGTTACTTTTTTACAGTTTTGCTGTTTCATGATTTTGTTTGTGCTTTGCGTTGCTGAAAATAGGCTGTTTAATGATTTCTTTATGAAAAATTACTCTACGCTGCAAAAAAAAAGTCGTTTTCTATTAAAAATAAATAAATAAAAATCACAATACATTTACTTGAGATGCAAAATGACTGTTAAGATATTGTATAAGTTATGAATTGAGTTTTTCCTTAAAACAAGAACAAATATCTGCCAAAGGAGTCAGAAAAATAATCTTAATTCAAAGTGAAACAAAGGGAGACTCCACTGGCAAATATTTGTTCTTGTTTTAAACACAAACTCACTTTATTTTGATGCATTTTTCAGAACTCAAGACTTAATATAGTCAGTCAGGTTTCTTCTCCAGTAAATGTATCTTGATTTAAGAATGTTTAGATATTTGTGCTGGAAAACGAGACAGAAACATATTTTTTACTGTGTGTGTGTGTGTGTGTCTCTGTGTGTGTGTGTGTGTGGTGACAACATGCCCCGGTTTATTTAAACACGTCTGATCACTCAGTGAACTGAGACACACACACACACACGTTGAGAACTGAACTCACTCAGTGTGTAGACAGAAGCAGTATTGTAGAGTATTAGCTGGATATACGAGCGGCCGCTGTTTGTTTAACACGCATTCAGGGTTTAAACGGTCGTTTTAATTTCCCCTGGATTTTCCCTCGAACACACTCTGTCTTTCCCTCTGAATGTTCCTCTGTTCCCTCTTTCTTCCAAACCGCAGCGTCTCGTTCCTCTGTTACAGGAAATAAAGTTTAATCAGTGAGTGTGGAGAGTCTGAGCGCTGATATACGACATAAAACACTTACTGTACATGAAGAAACCACAGCGAGACTCTGTTCACTCCGCATCATCTTCATCATCATCATCATTATCGTGTGTGTGTGCTTCTTTCAGACGAATACAATCAGAGTTATGTAAAAAAAATGTCCTGGCTCTTCCAAGCTTTATAATGGGAGTCAATGGGTATATTTTCTTGAAAGTCCATCAAAGCGCATCCATCCATCATAAAAGTGCATCTGTCCATCATAAAAGTGCATCCATCCATCATAAAAGTGCATCCATCCATCCATCATAAAAGTGAATCCATCCATCCATCATAAAAGTGCATCTGTCCATCATAAAAGTGCATCCATCCCATCATAAAAGTGCATCCATCCATCATAAAAGTGCATCCATCCATCATAAAAGTGCATCCATCCATCCATCATAAAAGTGCATCCATCCATCCATCCATCATAAAAGTGCATCCATCCATCATAAAAGTGCATCCGTCCATCATAAAAGTGCATCCATCCATCATAAAAGTGCATCTGTCCATCATAAAAGTGCATCCATCCATCCATCATAAAAGTGCATCCGTCCATCATAAAAGTGCATCCATCCATCATAAAAGCGCATCTATCCATCATAAAAGTGCATCCATCCATCATAAAAGTGCATCCATCCATCATAAAAGTGAATCCATCCATCCATCATAAAAGTGCATCCGTCCATCATAAAAGTGCATCCATCCATCATAAAAGCGCATCTATCCATCATAAAAGTGCATCCATCCATCATAAAAGAGCATCCATCCATCCATCATAAAAGTGCATCCATCCATCATAAAAGTGCATCCGTCCATCATAAAAGTGCATCCATCCATCATAAAAGTGCATCTGTCCATCATAAAAGTGCATCCATCCATCATAAAAGTGCATCCATCCATCCATCATCATAAAAGTGCATCCATCCATCATAAAAGCACATCTATCCATCATAAAAGTGCATCCATCCATCATAAAAGTGCATCCATCCATCCATCATAAAAGTGCATCCATCCATCATAAAAGTGCATCCGTCCATCATAAAAGTGCATCCATCCATCATAAAAGTGCATCTGTCCATCATAAAAGTGCATCCATCCATCATAAAAGTGCATCTGTCCATCATAAAAGTGCATCCATCCATCCATCATAAAAGTGCATCCGTCCATCATAAAAGTGCATCCGTCCATCATAAAAGTGCATCCATCCATCATAAAAGCGCATCTATCCATCATAAAAGTGCATCCATCCATCATAAAAGTGCATCCATCCATCATAAAAGTGAATCCATCCATCCATCATAAAAGTGCATCCGTCCATCATAAAAGTGCATCCATCCATCATAAAAGCGCATCTATCCATCATAAAAGTGCATCCATCCATCATAAAAGAGCATCCATCCATCCATCATAAAAGTGCATCCATCCATCATAAAAGTGCATCCGTCCATCATAAAAGTGCATCCATCCATCATAAAAGTGCATCTGTCCATCATAAAAGTGCATCCATCCATCATAAAAGTGCATCTGTCCATCATAAAAGTGCATCCATCCATCATAAAAGTGCATCCATCCATCCATCATCATAAAAGTGCATCCATCCATCATAAAAGCACATCTATCCATCATAAAAGTGCATCCATCCATCATAAAAGTGTATCCATCCATCCATCATAAAAGTGAATCCATCCATCCATCATAAAAGTGCATCCGTACATCATAAAAGTGCATCCATCCATCATAAAAGCGCATCTATCAATCATAAAAGTGCATCCATCCATCATAAAAGTGCATCCATCCATCATAAAAGTGCATCCATCCATCCATCATAAAAGTGCATCCGTCCATCATAAAAGTGCATCCATCCATCATAAAAGCGCATCTATCCATCATAAAAGTGCATCCATCCATCATAAAAGCGCATCTATCCATCATAAAAGTGCATCCATCCATCATAAAAGAGCATCCATCCATCCATCATAAAAGAGCATCTGTCCATCATAAAAGAGCATCCATCCATCCATCATAAAAGTGCATCCATCCATCATAAAAGTGCATCCATCCATCATAAAAGTGCATCCGTCCATCATAAAAGTGCATCTGTCCATCATAAAAGTGCATCCGTCCATCATAAAAGTGCATCCGTCCATCATAAAAGTGCATCCGTCCATCATAAAAGTGCATCCATCCATCCATCATAAAAGTGCATCCATCCATCATAAAAGTGCATCCATCCATCATAAAAGAGCATCTGTCCATCATAAAAGAGCATCCATCCATCCATCATAAAAGTGCATCCATCCATCATAAAAGTGCATCCATCCATCATAAAAGTGCATCCGTCCATCATAAAAGTGCATCTGTCCATCATAAAAGTGCATCCGTCCATCATAAAAGTGCATCCGTCCATCATAAAAGTGCATCCGTCCATCATAAAAGTGCATCCATCCATCCATCATAAAAGTGCATCCATCCATCATAAAAGTGCATCCATCCATCATAAAAGTGCATCCGTCCATCATAAAAGTGCATCTATCCATCATAAAAGTGCATCCATCCATCCATCATAAAAGTGCATCCATCCATCATAAAAGTGCATCCATCCATCATAAAAGTGCATCCGTCCATATAAAAGTGCATCTGTCCATCATAAAAGTGCATCCATCCATCATAAAAGTGCATCCATCCATCCATCATAAAAGTGCATCCATCCATCATAAAAGTGCATCCGTCCATCATAAAAGTGCATCCGTCCATCATAAAAGTGCATCCGTCCATCATAAAAGTGCATCCATCCATCATAAAAGTGAATCCATCCATCCATCATAAAAGTGCATCCGTCCATCATAAAAGTGCATCCATCCATCATAAAAGTGCATCCGTCCATCATAAAAGTGCATCCATCCATCCATCATAAAAGTGCATCCATCCATCATAAAAGTGCATCCGTCCATCATAAAAGTGCATCTATCCATCATAAAAGTGCATCCATCCATCCATCATAAAAGTGCATCCATCCATCATAAATGTGCATCCATCCATCATAAAAGTGCATCCGTCCATATAAAAGTGCATCTGTCCATCATAAAAGTGCATCCATCCATCATAAAAGTGCATCCATCCATCATAAAAGTGCATCTATCCATCATAAAAGTGCATCTGTCCATCATAAAAGTGCATCAATCCATCATAAAAGTGCATCCATCCATCATAAAAGTGCATCCGTCCATCATAAAAGTGCATCCGTCCATCATAAAAGTGCATCCGTCCATCATTAAAGTGCATTTGTCCATCATAAAAGTGCATCTGTCCATCATAAAAGTGCATCCGTCCATCATAAAAGTGCATCCGTCCATCATTAAAGTGCATTTGTCCATCATAAAAGTGCATCCGTCCATCATTAAAGTGCATTTGTCCATCATAAAAGTGCATCCGTCCATCATTAAAGTGCATCCGTCCATCATAAAAGTGCATCCGTCTATCATTAAAGTGCATTTGTCCATCATAAAAGTGCATCCGTCCATCATTAAAGTGCATTTGTCCATCATAAAAGTGCATCCGTCCATCATAAAAGTGCATCCATCCATCATAAAAGCGCATCTATCCATCATAAAAGTGCATCCATCCATCATAAAAGTGCATCCATCCATCCATCATAAAAGTGCATCCGTCCATCATAAAAGTGCATCCATCCATCATAAAAGCGCATCTATCCATCATAAAAGTGCATCCATCCATCATAAAAGCGCATCTATCCATCATAAAAGTGCATCCATCCATCATAAAAGAGCATCCATCCATCCATCATAAAAGAGCATCTGTCCATCATAAAAGAGCATCCATCCATCCATCATAAAAGTGCATCCATCCATCATAAAAGTGCATCCATCCATCATAAAAGTGCATCCGTCCATCATAAAAGTGCATCTGTCCATCATAAAAGTGCATCCGTCCATCATAAAAGTGCATCCGTCCATCATAAAAGTGCATCCGTCCATCATAAAAGTGCATCCATCCATCCATCATAAAAGTGCATCCATCCATCATAAAAGTGCATCCATCCATCATAAAAGAGCATCTGTCCATCATAAAAGAGCATCCATCCATCCATCATAAAAGTGCATCCATCCATCATAAAAGTGCATCCATCCATCATAAAAGTGCATCCGTCCATCATAAAAGTGCATCTGTCCATCATAAAAGTGCATCCGTCCATCATAAAAGTGCATCCGTCCATCATAAAAGTGCATCCATCCATCCATCATAAAAGTGCATCCATCCATCATAAAAGTGCATCCATCCATCATAAAAGTGCATCCGTCCATCATAAAAGTGCATCTATCCATCATAAAAGTGCATCCATCCATCCATCATAAAAGTGCATCCATCCATCATAAAAGTGCATCCATCCATCATAAAAGTGCATCCGTCCATATAAAAGTGCATCTGTCCATCATAAAAGTGCATCCATCCATCATAAAAGTGCATCCATCCATCCATCATAAAAGTGCATCCATCCATCATAAAAGTGCATCCGTCCATCATAAAAGTGCATCCGTCCATCATAAAAGTGCATCCATCCATCATAAAAGTGAATCCATCCATCCATCATAAAAGTGCATCCGTCCATCATAAAAGTGCATCCATCCATCATAAAAGTGCATCCGTCCATCATAAAAGTGCATCCGTCCATCATAAAAGTGCATCCATCCATCCATCATAAAAGTGCATCCATCCATCATAAAAGTGCATCCGTCCATCATAAAAGTGCATCTATCCATCATAAAAGTGCATCCATCCATCCATCATAAAAGTGCATCCATCCATCATAAATGTGCATCCATCCATCATAAAAGTGCATCCGTCCATATAAAAGTGCATCTGTCCATCATAAAAGTGCATCCATCCATCATAAAAGTGCATCCATCCATCATAAAAGTGCATCTATCCATCATAAAAGTGCATCTGTCCATCATAAAAGTGCATCAATCCATCATAAAAGTGCATCCGTCCATCATAAAAGTGCATCCGTCCATCATAAAAGTGCATCCGTCCATCATAAAAGTGCATCCGTCCATCATTAAAGTGCATTTGTCCATCATAAAAGTGCATCCGTCCATCATAAAAGTGCATCTGTCCATCATAAAAGTGCATCTGTCCATCATAAAAGTGCATCCGTCCATCATAAAAGTGCATCCGTCCATCATTAAAGTGCATTTGTCCATCATAAAAGTGCATCCGTCCATCATTAAAGTGCATTTGTCCATCATAAAAGTGCATCCGTCCATCATTAAAGTGCATCCGTCCATCATAAAAGTGCATCCGTCTATCATTAAAGTGCATTTGTCCATCATAAAAGTGCATCCGTCCATCATTAAAGTGCATTTGTCCATCATAAAAGTGCATCCGTCCATCATAAAAGTGCATCCGTCCATCATTAAAGTGCATTTGTCCATCATAAAAGTGCATCCGTCCATCATAAAAGTGCATCTGTCCATCATAAAAGTGCATCTGTCCATCATAAAAGTGCATCTGTCCATCATAAAAGTGCATCCGTCCATCATAAAAGTGCATCCGTTCAAAAAGTATAAAATGTAATGAACTCCATTAAAACGTATAATTTTTGTTTCGTGTTCTGAGTTATTAGGTACAATGTACATATTTAAATGTATTGGGAATCATTCATGCAGAATGTTTTATAAGCGGCACATATTAGTGATGGGCGATACCACTTATGTTTTCGATACGATACGATACTTTAAAGGCCAGTATCGCCGATACGATACGATACCTCTAAACTCAACTTTTAAATTAAAACATTTCTTAAATTATTGAATTACTAAGAGTAAAATGGGAATTGAGACCCACTTAACATTATATTTAAAAAAGGCATTTTAACATTCAATATATATATTTTTTGTTTACACATGGTTAAAATGTTTACTTGTAGTAGTAACCATGGAAATCTACAAAATATTATAGGCCTAATTGAACTTTGGTCTTTATAATGTTCATTTTCATAAGGGACTGCCAGTGACCGGCTGTTGAAACTGTTTTTATTCTGACAGTGAATGTTTTATATAAAAATGAGTCACAGAATAGAACATCACTGAACTTTTAGGGAGACCAGGGACAGTTGCAACACTTTTAGTAAAGCAATTTTTAGCAATACATCAATAACCAATTATACTGGAATAACCAATTTGTTATATTATAAACTTTAATCTGTGATCTGCCGAAACAATGTATTTAAGTGGTTTTATGAAATATGTACAGGTTGCAAAATTGATTTGAATACAGTCTCTCCACTGTTACACACTTCCCAGTGTACAGTGTACTAAAATATACATAATGAATCAATCATATACTCAAAATGGAAAATATTATTGATCAGTCATGTTATTGTGACGATTCATTTCATGTTTTTAAGTAATGATTAGCTGTCCAAGCACACAACGCAGAACTCATTTTCATCATCAGATGAGTCCTGACGTTTCTGCTTCTTCGGTTTGGATTGTTTGTTGTTGCCGAAATTAATTTTTCTTTAAGCGGCAGACCTGCTTTTCTCCGCCTCCAGTTGTTTTCCCACGGGAGTATCTGTAAGGACAGCGGTTTCCCTTCTTCTCCCGCCCTCTGTCGTCTGCTTTCTCGGGCCAGCTTTTGGGCGTGGACAGATGGACACGGGTGAGAGAGTTGTGTCCGAAGCAGAGGATGGCGGCTCAGGCTCGGACACCACACATGAGCCCCTTTCACACAGCGCGTGAATTGCCAGAACGCCTTCTGTGTGAACGCAAACACGACCCGGGACTGATGCCGGGACTGATGCCGGGTTGGGGACCTAGTAACATTGCCGTGTTCAGTCCCGGAACGCGCGCTGTGTGAACAAAAGCCGAAATAATGCCGTGTCGTAGTGATGATGCTGAAGCCGGGATCGTTCGCCAGCTGAGAAACGGTACGTAATGCGCAAGTTTATGATCTAATCAGAGAAAGAAATGCACAAGCGTGGTTTTGAGGTCAATAAGAGAGAGAGAGAGAGAGAGAGAGAGAGAGATCGCAGCTCATAAGCAAACTTAAGACGCTGCTGAGATATTACAAGTCACATCGATGTCACGTGTCTTTCCGGGTTGTGTGTGAACACACTCTCTGATTCCGGAAAATCACTGGCAGTGTGAATGAACCAAAATCAAACGAACCCGGGTCAAATCCCGGGTCACTCTATCCATGTATTTTCCGGAATCTCTGTGTGAAAGGGGCTGTGGTGTGACGGGGGATGATGCATGGAGGTGTGATGGAGTTGTAGAGGAGAATGGAGCCTCTGGTGTCTGTGACTGGGGATATTCCAGTGCATGCAAACCCTGCCGGAATATGTGCCGGAGATGCAGCACGGGGAAGGTCATAAACGGTCAGTGTGGCTCCTGGATGAGCTTTCATCCGGTATCACAGCAGTCGTACACCAGCCTTTTCAGTGGCCCAGATACACTGCGATCCAAGGGCTGCAGATTATGGAAACAGTGGGGGGAACGGGAGGAGGACAACGCCATGACTCCTGCAAAAATCAATCCCCTCCACAGAAAGGCGGGAGGTACGGTTGTCCAGAGTTAGCAGCACTTTTGACTCCAGTGAGGACTTGTAACCGTTTTCCTCCAAGGCAGTGCTGGTGCCGGTTCGGAGCCGGTGCCTCCTCGCGAACCAGTTCTTTGTGTTTCGACAGCCAGAGAACCGGTTCTCGGCCAGGAAAATTGGTTCCAAAGCGGCACCAACTCTTTGCTGGACTAGAACCAGTTCTTTTTTGGTGGGAAAGGGGTAGTGGAGTGAGTCTGGAAGTGCTCGAGGAAGACCAAAAAGTCCTCCCTGCACCGATACAGCCAGGAGGGCCACTGCTGGTAAAGGAAGGATGGATTTTTTTCCGGGGGAAGATGAAGATTGGTGGGATGGAATTCCCCAAGGCATCCACTGTTCTGCAGAGGTAACTGCACCTACTTGCTTGACTCCCTTTCTGGCCACAGTTTTTTTCCAGGATTTTGCATTGCGGTGATTCCTGTATCCACCTTATTCCGGCGGCCCATGACGCTTTGTGCGAATTATGGGTGTAACTTCCGTTAAGCTGTAAACAATCAGTGAAACGCTCGCTCTATGAACGCAATACGTTAAAAAAGTGTCACAATGAGATGACATTAATCTACTCACCCTTCAACCATCCAACATTAGAAGGAAATTTAAAAGTGTAAAAGCATCAACAAGGTACATCAACAGACCAAATAACCCCAAAAGCCCGCAATGTAGTAATATATATTTGTATTATGTAACTTATGTTGCCTTAATCAAAAATGTTCATTAACTTCAGCATTACGTGATCCTTTTTTAAAGTGATTTCCGTCATTTTGACAGATTATAAATTGCATTTACCTGTGAAAGCAAACCTGGAAAGAGACGTGAGGATTTGAGGAGAATAACGAGAGATTCTTTGTGCATTCCAGTGAATTATTAAATGGAATATATCGTAAATTAAATTCGGGAGAACAGACCACAGATGTGCAGGATATGTCGTCCTTTTTCATACTTTTACAGCGGATTGCAAAGGGAAAAAAGAAAATAATCACGAGGAAAAGAGAGAGCGACTGAAAAGAGCTCTTGCCGAAGATATTCTTGTTATAACATGTCACGTTAAAATACCAATATGTCTGAAAATAAATCATGAAGGAAAATTGACAGCTCATCCAGTCAAACTGACAGATCAGCTTTATTTGTAGGGCAACCTTATGATTTGAAATGATTCGTTTCAGCCTTTTTGAATGGAAGTTCCCCAAACCGGAAGGCGAACCCATAATTCAAAACGCAGGTGGATAGAAAAATATTATGTTATTTAGTGCTTTTATTCTGTAATGCTTTTATTTTGAAAAGGCTGTGAGCCTCTGGGAGGTGTTTCTGAGGGAGATATAGATCATTTCCACCACACCTGTTTCATCCATGTTCCAGATGCAGCAAATCTGTGTTTGTCCAGGACAGAAAAACTTATTGACGTTTGTCTCATTGAAGGTCGTATCCCGTGAGAGGCGTGTGGCCTGAGGGCTTCTTCTGGAGAGAGTGCGGTGCCTCTTCAGAAACGCTCCAGCTAGGGATGGGACAGTATGAAAATTTCATATCACGATATAGTGACCAAAATTATCGTGATTATCAATATTATCACGGTTTTGTTAAAACGAAATGAAAGTGTTCAAAAAGAACTGATGCTCACAGTAAAAACAGTTTAATATTTGAAAATCAACAAACAACAAATAAAACAAGCAGCTCTATGCACTTTTTTAAGCAAGATTATATTCTGTGGCATTTCCTTCCTTATAATGACCGTCGTCAATAGCAACGCATTATAACACAGCGCACATCCATGTATCGCAACGGACGCGCTCTCTCGTTTCATTCAAATACAACTTGCCGTCTTGCGTCTCCGTTCTTGGGCGATTGTTTTGTATGCTGTACAAAATGGATTTATAAACAGGTAAGACTTAAAACAGTAATCTCAATTCAATATGTCCCCGTAATTGTGTGGTAAAAAATAAATAAAATCGGTGTAATAAGTGTACAATGATAGTCTTGTTTGAACTTGTTCGTTCGTCTTTGGCTCAAAGCCACTTGCTGCGAACTTTTCTTCGCGGAAGCTTCACGTTTATTTCAAGTGAGTGAGAGAAAATATTTCTACTCAAAACAACATTTTGTGCCCAATTATTTCCCAGCTGTAGTTTTTGGTAAGTTAACTTGCCTTGCGTTCGCTATAAACAGTGGGTGATGGTCACACAAGAGGACTCGGCAGATTTGAAGTGTTTCCCCCCTATTGTAGTGACCATCCTCGATTAAGTTTCACTCAGGACTTTTGTAAACCCTAAATATGACCACACCTCAGATTTGGTCCTCTTAAAACGCTGAAAAATCTCCCGAGTACGGTCACTGCCTTTCGCCATTCCTTCTCGAATAAAAACAACAACATTGCGCGCTGCGTCAGCCTGTTGCTGGCTGGACAGGATTTACAGTGAGTTATTAAAATCGCGATAATCAAACACGGTTTTAATGATAATTACATTTTGAACGATAATACTAACCGTCAGTACATTTTATCGTGGTTTATAGTGAAACCGGTAATCGTCCCATCCCTAGTTCCAGCCATCCCGTTCTCGGCCCGGGTTTCGGGATACCTGCAACTGTAGGTCTTTGCCAAATCATAAGCAAACTTCCGGACCTAAATTATATCAATTGTTAATTAGTCATAGCCTACTCTAGCTTAAAGCTGCCGTCGGCAACATTTTTTTGATCATATTCAGTGAAATTGACACTATAATCTGACAGAACAACATAAATAAAGTGGTTTTAGAAAAAAACACGAGCTTCTAACTCCACCTGGAGCGTGTCATTTGTTTTGCAAAAATCCACCGCTCCCGGATCATCGGGTCCAATCAGCGCAGGGGGGTGTGAGATCTGACTGTCAATCATAGGTCGTGCACACGCCACAGATCCCCCCTCACTCGCGCACGTTAATATCACATGCACACGCCACGCCTGAAGTTCGCCTGGAGATTGCATGAAGCGTGATGGCGGAGAGAAAATCTACTAACAAGCTTCCAATTCCTCGGTTATTGCTATCTATGGATAGATTAGCCAGGGCAGCCTACCTCCGAGTCCATGGTGTTGATAGATGCTGAAGAGACGGACGCGTTCACAGAAAATCAGGTACACACGCACAGTGACGCACTGACGAGCACGACCTCGATGGGAGGGTGCTCGCTGGTAGTAGGGAGGGGCATGAGAGTTGTAAACATTCCAAATTTTGGCTAATCGACCCAATCTGCCAGACTTGCCAACTGCAGCTTTAATACACATCTAGCCTCCCTCCTTTAGACTCAATCCATAATACACATCAGCTAATCTAGAGTGAAAACCCTTTTCGGAGTCCAGTGTCAATCTCTGGGAAGCGTCTTTGATCCCTGGCTCCTCCTCTTGTGGAGTCGGTGGGGATTTGGCCACTCCCCTGACCGACGTTCCCTGTATGATGTCATCGGAAGCTTTTTCCGGACTCCCCTGTCTGTCTTCCTCTCTCTGATGTTTGGCATGCTGTAAGCAATCATGTTTCCACTGACTTTATATAAAAAAGATAATTACCTTAAAATGTGATTTGATGACATTTTACATTTAATTTGCACATTAAAGGGAAACTGTGCAGTTTTTTTTTAGCTTGATTAGTTTTTAAAATATAAATGAAACTTGAAATTTCAAACTTGTGTGTGTATTTTTATTTACACACACACACACACACACATACTCAGACAGACACACACACTCACTCATACTCAGACACACACACACACACTCTCTCTGATACTCAGACAGAGACACACACACACTCACTCACACACACACACACACACACACACTCATACTCAGACACACACACACTCTCTCATACTCAGACAGAGACACACACACACACTGTGTTGGAAATAAATGTTCTAAATCTTCAACTGATATGCTGTAAAAATTACATTAATCAAAAAAACAGCATTAATATTTACTAAACTCGAGTGTGCATTATTTTTTCTAATAATTCAACGTCCGTCGTCAATTGTTCCGCTTATACTACGGTTACCACACCTCGAAACATTGTAGCCATACTGCGCCAGAACACACACACACACACACACACACACACACACACACACACACACACACACACACACACACACAAGCTTACTGGTGGAGAGGAGACAGTGGAGAAGGCCATCAGTATATGGGGATGATTAGGAGGCCATGATGGACAGATTTGTCCAGGACACTCCTGCTCTTTCCCGGAGGACATCCTGGGATTTTTAATGCCCACAGAGAGTCAGGACCTCGGTTTAACGTCTCATCCGAAGGACGGCGCTCTCTGACAGTATAGTGTCCCCGTCACTACACTGGGGTGTTAGGACCCACACAGAGCACAGGGTGAGCAGCGCCCCCTGCTGGCCTCACTAACACACCTCTACCAGCAGAAACCTGGATTACCCAGGAGTCTCCCATCCAGACACTGACCATACTCTGACCAGCACTGGTGACCAGTCGTGGGCCACAGGGGGATGCTGGGAAATACTGGATGCTTTTCAAGACATTTGTCAGGTTTACATTTCAGGTTGTTTCAGAGAGAGAGAGACAGACAGACAGAGAGAGAGAGGGAGAGAGAGAGAGACACAGAGAGAGAGAGAGAGACAGAGAGAGAGAGAGAGAGAGAGAGAGAGAGGGAGAGAGAGAGACAGACAGAGAGAGAGAGAGAGACAGAGAGAGAGAGAGAGACAGACAGAGAGAGAGAGGGAGAGAGAGAGAGGTTGCAATAATGAGACAGAAAAACTTGTGCGTCAATATTATTTTATTTATTTATTTATTTATTCGTTCATTTTTCTTCTTTAGATTTGCCGGCTGTCTTTGATGTCCGCTTCTGTTTATCTGTTTTTTTATTTATTTATTTTTATCTGGATGATCCAATACTGCACTCGCCCAGTGTTAAAATGTTAATATTCACCATAAATATTCACATGTAGCCTAGTTTAGGCTGTTCCGCCCATCAGTGCTGTGGTTGGCCAGCAGGGGTCAGTGTTTCCCATCAGTGCTGTGATTGGCCAGCAGGGGTCAGTGTTTCCCGTCAGTGCTGTGATTGGCCAGCAGGGGTCAGTGTTTCCCGTCAGTGCTGTGATTGGCCAGCAGGGGTCAGTGTTTCCCGTCAGTGCTGTGATTGGCCAGCAGGGGTCAGTGTTTCCCGTCAGTGCTGTGATTGGCCAGCAGGGGTCAGTGTTTCCCGTCAGTGCTGTGATTGGCCAGCAGGGGTCAGTGTTTCCCGTCAGTGCTGTGATTGGCCAGCAGGGGTCAGTGTTTCCCATGATCTCCGCTGTAACACACAGTGACTGACACACAGGTTCAGGTGTGGAAGAGGAATGTGTGGAGTGTGATTGGCCAGGATAAGGAAAACTTCGCAGACCTGGATTCCTCCGTGAACCTGTGCTCATGTTCTTCAGGAGAGGGAACGTTCCCAAACATCTGATCTGCTGTCCAAACTAAACATGTGTTGGGCTCCTGGAAAACAGCAGGATCGATCGGTTCCACACACACACACACACACACACACACACACACACACACACACACACACACACACACACACACATCAGTCCAGGAGCTCCACTGAACACTGTTCTGTGTGTGAAATCTGTAACGTCAGCGTCTTCATTCCTCAGCCTCATGAAGATCATTTACACCCGCAATCAATCAAGAGTTAGCCTGAGAGCATCATATATCAGCACATCTCTCTCTCTCTCTCTCACACACACACACACACACACACACACACACACACACACACACACACACACACACTCTCCCTCTCTGTCTGTCTCTCTCTCACACACACACTCTCTCTCTCCCTCTGTCTCTCAATCTCACACACACACACACACACACACTCTCTCTCTCTCCCTCTGTCTCTCTCTCTCTCTCTCACACACACACACACACACACACTCTCTCTCTCGCTGTCTCTAATATATCAATATCCTCACTCTACAGTAACGCTCTCCGCATGTTCAGCTGTAGTAACTGCTCTGGTCAGTAGTGTGTGTGTGTGTGTGTGTGTGTGTGTGTGTGTGTGTGTGTACAGAGAACTCTACAGTTTTGTGTGTGTGTACAGAGAACTCTACAGTTTTCTCCATCTTGCTGACGACGTTCCTTCAGTCATCCGCCAGTCTTACACACTCATGCTGCAGATATTACAATCTATAACAGGGCTTTAAGAATTATTATGATTTTTTTTAAAAGCCAATGATTAATCGTGATTAATGACATCCAAAATAATTACACACATGCATGTATATATTTAAGAAAACTGGGTTATTTATATATCCAAAATAATTATACACAGCACACACACACACACATATATAATGTAAACACAAACCTTTATTTTGGATGTGATTAATCGTTGTCCAGCACTAAAACAATTCTAAATTTAGTTAAAGTATTAGTATTTATTTTGTTATTTTAACTTTTTTTTTTTTCAGTTTTAGTTATTTTACTACATCAATTTAAACAAAATTAAAATAAGAAATGTTTCATTGGCAACTAGCTAAAATAAAATACATTTTAATTAATATTTCAGTTCAAGTGTTTCATGTTTTTCAGCTACAACTAGAATTTGAACTGAGTTTATAAGAACGCAGACATTATGTCATCAGTCAGTCACTGGAATGCATGGCGTGATTTGCATACATGAATATGCTAATGAGCTGCATTAGGATGCAAGAAGGATGTTTCATCAGAAGCAGATCGATGAATATGATCAACATTAGGAGCTGATGATGTCAGTAAACCGTATCTGAGGTTGTGTGTGATATGAATATGATGATGCGAACATTAGGAGCTGATGATGTCAGTAAACCGTATCTGAGGTTGTGTGTGATATGAATATGATGATGTGTTATTGGATGATGATGTTCCTCTGAGTTTCTGATCGTCTGTAGATGAAAATCTGCTTCATCCTGCGAACAAACAACATGATGAGAAACCCGACGTTCATCAGATCTCTGTGTGTGTGTGTGTGAGAGAGAGAGAGAGAAAGAGAGAGAGAGAGTATGTGTGTGTGTGTGTGTGTGTGTGTGTGTGTGAGAGAGAGAGAGAGCAAGCGTGTGTGTGTGTGTGTGTGTGAGAGAGAGAGAGAGAGAGAGAGAGCGAGTGTGTCTGTGTCTGAGTGAAAGTGTGTGTGTGTGAGAGAGAGAGAGAGAGAGAGAGAGCGAATGAGTGTGTGTGTGTGTGTGTGTGTGTGTGTGAGAGAGAGAGAGAGAGAGAGAGAGAGAGAGTGAGTGAGTATGTGTGTGTGTATGTGACTATGAATTTGTGTGTGTGAGAGAATGTATCTGTATCTGAAACACACACACACACAGAGAGTTTTATGGGTTTTGGATTTGTGTTGTACAGAGTCGTTATTAAAATGTTCAAAGCAAATAAAAAGTATCTTAAGCTGAACAGAACCAGAATGTGGGTCAATCTTTCTCCTGAACTGACCCGAGTGTGTGTGTGTGTGTGTGTGTGTGTGTGTGTGTGATGGAAAGTTTAACAGACTCATATGGCAGTCATTACTGCAAGGGCTGATATTTAAACACGTGACACTGATGCCTCTAGTGTTCACTAGTGAAACTACACACACACACACACACACACACACAGAGAGAGAGAGAGAGAGATGAATTTTCCTGAAGGTTTTCCCGTTCTTCATCCGGGATCGAGTGTTGACGAGGTTTCTCATCACGTGTTGCTGGATTTTCCCTCTTTGATGTCGATGTTGAACTTTCCCCCCAGTTTTCCTGAATCCAGTCCCCGGAATGACTCACTGAATCCTCAGTTTTTCCTTCATCAGGGCGAGTCTCGGTTCATCAGCTCGACCTGCAGAAACAGCAGAATCACATTCACACAGACGACTCGCTTTAAGACTCACTGTAAGACTCGCTGTAAGACTCGCTGTAAGACTCGCTGTAAGACTCGCTGTAAGACTCGCTTTAAGACTCGCTTTAAGACTCGCTTTAAGACTCGCTGTAAGACTCGCTTTAAGACTCGCTTTAAGACCCGCTTTAAGACCCGCTGTAAGACCCGCTGTAAGACCCGCTGTAAGACCCGCTTTAAGACCCGCTTTAAGACTCGCTTTAAGACCCGCTGTAAGACTCGCTGTAAGACCCGCTTTAAGACCCGCTGTAAGACTCGCTTTAAGACCCGCTGTAAGACTCGCTGTAAGACTCGCTGTAAGACTCGCTTTAAGACCCGCTGTAAGACTCGCTGTAAGACCCACTTTAAGACCCGATGTAAGACTCGCTGTAAGACCCGCTGTAAGACCCGCTTTAAGACTCGCTTTAAGACCCGCTGTAAGACTCGCTGTAAGACTCGCTTTAAGACCCGCTGTAAGACTCGCTGTAAGACCCACTTTAAGACCCGATGTAAGACTCGCTTTAAGACCCGCTGTAAGACTCGCTGTAAGACTCGCTGTAAGACCCGCTGTAAGACTCGCTGTAAGACCCGCTGTAAGACCCGCTGTAAGACTCGCTTTAAGACTCGCTGTAAGACCCGCTTTAAGACTCGCTGTAAGACTCGCTTTAAGACCCGCTGTAAGACTCGCTGTAAGACTCGCTGTAAGACTCGCTTTAAGACTCGCTGTAAGACTCGCTGTAAGACTCGCTTTAAGACTCGCTTTAAGACTCGCTGTAAGACCCGCTGTAAGACCCGCTGTAAGACTCGCTTTAAGACCCGCTGTAAGACTCGCTGTAAGACCCGCTTTAAGACCCGCTGTAAGACTCGCTTTAAGACCCGCTGTAAGACTCGCTTTAAGACCCGCTGTAAGACTCGCTGTAAGACTCGCTGTAAGACTCGCTGTAAGACTCGCTTTAAGACCCGCTGTAAGACTCGCTGTAAGACCCACTTTAAGACCCGATGTAAGACTCGCTGTAAGACCCACTTTAAGACCCGATGTAAGACCCGCTTTAAGACCCGCTGTAAGACTCGCTGTAAGACTCGCTTTAAGACCCGCTGTAAGACCCGCTTTAAGACCCGCTGTAAGACTCGCTGTAAGACTCGCTTTAAGACCCGCTGTAAGACCCGCTTTAAGACCCGCTGTAAGACTCGCTTTAAGACCCGCTGTAAGACTCGCTGTAAGACTCGCTGTAAGACTCGCTTTAAGACTCGCTGTAAGACCCGCTTTAAGACTCGCTGTAAGACTCGCTTTAAGACCCGCTGTAAGACTCGCTGTAAGACTCGCTGTAAGACTCGCTTTAAGACTCGCTGTAAGACTCGCTGTAAGACTCGCTTTAAGACTCGCTGTAAGACCCGCTGTAAGACCCGCTTTAAGACCCGCTGTAAGACTCGCTTTAAGACCCGCTGTAAGACTCGCTGTAAGACCCGCTTTAAGACCCGCTGTAAGACTCGCTTTAAGACCCGCTGTAAGACTCGCTGTAAGACTCGCTGTAAGACTCGCTGTAAGACTCGCTGTAAGACTCGCTTTAAGACCCGCTGTAAGACTCGCTGTAAGACCCACTTTAAGACCCGATGTAAGACTCGCTTTAAGACCCGCTGTAAGACTCGCTGTAAGACCCGCTGTAAGACTCGCTGTAAGACTCGCTTTAAGACCCGCTGTAAGACTCGCTTTAAGACCCGATGTAAGACTCGCTTTAAGACCCGCTGTAAGACTCGCTGTAAGACCCGCTGTAAGACCCGCTTTAAGACCCGCTGTAAGACTCGCTTTAAGACCCGCTGTAAGACTCGCTGTAAGACCCGCTTTAAGACCCGCTGTAAGACTCGCTTTAAGACCCGCTGTAAGACTCGCTGTAAGACTCGCTGTAAGACTCGCTTTAAGACCCGCTGTAAGACTCGCTGTAAGACCCACTTTAAGACCCGATGTAAGACTCGCTTTAAGACCCGCTGTAAGACCCGCTGTAAGACTCGCTGTAAGACTCGCTGTAAGACCCGCTGTAAGACTCGCTTTAAGACCCGCTGTAAGACCCGCTGTAAGACTCGCTGTAAGACTCGCTGTAAGACTCGCTTTAAGACTCGCTGTAAGACTCGCTGTAAGACTCGCTTTAAGACTCGCTTTAAGACTCGCTGTAAGACCCGCTGTAAGACCCGCTGTAAGACTCGCTTTAAGACCCGCTGTAAGACTCGCTGTAAGACCCGCTTTAAGACCCGCTGTAAGACTCGCTTTAAGACCCGCTGTAAGACTCGCTTTAAGACCCGCTGTAAGACTCGCTGTAAGACTCGCTGTAAGACTCGCTTTAAGACCCGCTGTAAGACTCGCTGTAAGACCCACTTTAAGACCCGATGTAAGACTCGCTGTAAGACCCACTTTAAGACCCGATGTAAGACCCGCTTTAAGACCCGCTGTAAGACTCGCTGTAAGACTCGCTTTAAGACCCGCTGTAAGACCCGCTTTAAGACCCGCTGTAAGACTCGCTGTAAGACTCGCTTTAAGACCCGCTGTAAGACCCGCTTTAAGACCCGCTGTAAGACTCGCTTTAAGACCCGCTGTAAGACTCGCTGTAAGACTCGCTGTAAGACTCGCTTTAAGACTCGCTGTAAGACCCGCTTTAAGACTCGCTGTAAGACTCGCTTTAAGACCCGCTGTAAGACTCGCTGTAAGACTCGCTGTAAGACTCGCTTTAAGACTCGCTGTAAGACTCGCTGTAAGACTCGCTTTAAGACTCGCTGTAAGACCCGCTGTAAGACCCGCTTTAAGACCCGCTGTAAGACTCGCTTTAAGACCCGCTGTAAGACTCGCTGTAAGACCCGCTTTAAGACCCGCTGTAAGACTCGCTTTAAGACCCGCTGTAAGACTCGCTGTAAGACTCGCTGTAAGACTCGCTGTAAGACTCGCTGTAAGACTCGCTTTAAGACCCGCTGTAAGACTCGCTGTAAGACCCACTTTAAGACCCGATGTAAGACTCGCTTTAAGACCCGCTGTAAGACTCGCTGTAAGACCCGCTGTAAGACTCGCTGTAAGACTCGCTGTAAGACTCGCTTTAAGACCCGCTGTAAGACTCGCTTTAAGACCCGATGTAAGACTCGCTTTAAGACCCGCTGTAAGACTCGCTGTAAGACCCGCTGTAAGACCCGCTTTAAGACCCGCTGTAAGACTCGCTTTAAGACCCGCTGTAAGACTCGCTGTAAGACCCGCTTTAAGACCCGCTGTAAGACTCGCTTTAAGACCCGCTGTAAGACTCGCTGTAAGACTCGCTGTAAGACTCGCTTTAAGACCCGCTGTAAGACTCGCTGTAAGACCCACTTTAAGACCCGATGTAAGACTCGCTTTAAGACCCGCTGTAAGACCCGCTGTAAGACTCGCTGTAAGACTCGCTGTAAGACCCGCTGTAAGACTCGCTTTAAGACCCGCTGTAAGACCCGCTGTAAGACTCGCTTTAAGACTCGCTGTAAGACCCGCTTTAAGACTCGCTGTAAGACTCGCTTTAAGACCCGCTGTAAGACTCGCTGTAAGACCCACTTTAAGACCCGCTGTAAGACTCTCTTTAAGACCCGCTGTAAGACCCGCTGTAAGACTCGCTGTAAGACTCGCTGTAAGACTCGCTTTTAAGACTCGCTGTAAGACCCGCTTTAAGACCCGCTGTAAGACTCGCTGTAAGACCCGCTTTAAGACTCGCTGTAAGACTCGCTGTAAGACCCGCTGTAAGACCCGCTTTAAGACTCGCTGTAAGACCCGCTTTAAGACCCGCTTTAAGACTCGCTGTAAGACTCGCTTTAAGTGAATCCCCAAATATAGAGCACTTTGAGTCTTCAAATTGAACTCTTTTGATTTTGATTAATCTGGAGTTCAGAAATAACTAAAACTGCATGACATCATCATGACAACATCAAGTTCATTTGTGGCCTCGTGTGTTTTGATTCAGTTCGATTGAGTCACTTTGACTGAATCAGTTGGAGTCACAGAGAAGAATCGCTTTGTTTGGCAGTCTTCAGCTCACGGTAAACACTGAGTTAGTGTAATGATTCCCATCCTTCACATGTGTTACACACACGCACGCTTTCACAGACACACTCTCTCATTAGCGGATACAACAACAGTAACGCACACACACATCCGGAGAGGAATTTAACATGCCGAATGATCCTCCAATCATTTCAATGCATGCAAACTTATCACTTTAATTCACTTTTACGAGTCAACGTTTCGATTTTGCTTTCGTTTTTCATGCATTATTTTTAAGTCTTTATAAAAATAGCCACGATTTTAAACATTTGTGATCGTTATAATGTGTGTGTGTAAATGCATCCAGATCTCTGTAACTCACCGTCTGACACACACACACACACACACACACACACACACACACACACACACACACACACACACACACACTCTCTCTCACACACACACACACACTCACACATACACGCCTCACACATATATACACACACACACACTCACTCCCACTCTCTCTCTCTCTCACACACACATGTACGTACACTCTCTCACACACACACACACGTACACTCTCTCTCTCTCTCACACACACACACACACACACACACACGTACACTCTCTCTCACACACACACACGTACACTCTCTCTCTCTTCCTCACGTTCCTCCTGTGCTTCTGTGAATCTGATCCCGATCCTGAGGCTGTTCTGAGACTCGTCCCACTCGAGCCTCTCACACACACACACACTCTCTCACACACACACACACACACACACACTCTCACCTCACAGTATCTGCTCTGGTTTCAGGATCGGATGCCTGTGGGGTCAACGAATCTCCTTTCCAGTGCAAGGAAACATCTGGAAAACACATCACACACACACACACACACACACACACACACACACACACACAGCACATCTGAGGAAACCTGTTTTATTATCCTGTTAATCATAAAAATAACCCTGTTGAAGTGAAATGATTCGCCTGAAAGACACTGTTAAAACAGCTTTTGCTCCAGCGTCTGATGCTCTGTGATCACTGACCGTCACACACACGTGTTCTGCTGACGCAGACGAGGGTGTGTTGTTGTGTCTCCATCAGAAAGACCCTGTTCAGGAGGTCAGAGGTCAGAGGGGAATCTGACATGACAAGCTGAAGTGGAGAGAATTCCCCATGAGATTCTGTCCTGAATCCCTGATCAATGAACCGTCTCACACACACACACACACACACCATCAGATGAAAGTATGATCAAAAAGAGCATCTTTCATGAAGAAACACACACCTGTGACTTCAGACGCTCTTTCATGATATAGTCTGTGTCTGTGTGCGTGAGAGAGAGTGTGTGTGTGTGTGTGTCTCTGTGTGTGTGTGTGTGTGTGTGTGTGTGTGTGTGTGTGTGTGTTCAACACAGATCTGAACTGAAATGATTGTAACTCATGAATTCTGGCTGAAACAAAACCTACATTTTTCTGATCTGAAGATCACATGTTGGAAGCTGGTTTGGTGTAAGGCTGTGATGATCCTGCAGAACCCAAAGTATTCAGTCAAATATATATTCTTTATTAAATATTTTTGTAGTTTAGTACCTTTGCTTTACAAGAAACTCAAACTTTTATAACTTTTTTACACTGCTGTTTCACTTCAGCAATTAAAAACGACACCAATATAATAGTGTTCACCAGGATTCATGAGTATCACAGTATAATCACTCATTATTACAGGTAGAGATGATATTGTTATGAAACCCTTGAACACGTGTCCAACTTCTTTATATTACATGCAAAAAAAACCTCATTCACATACAAAGTTTCCTCCCTCAGACTTCTACACAATAACAAACGCTGGATATTGAAGGCTTTATGAGAGATTATTTACAGATGATTTCATTCTGTTTTTATGCTTTTCTTTTTACACGCGTGTTTCAGTCCAATTCTTTTATGAGATATGATTGTGTTCTCCTGGTTCATACATGCAATAAACACAGAATGTTGACCTGAGAGAAAACAACACGCTCGGAATGAGAGAGAACATGTTTCAGTTACACGCACACACACACACACACACACACACACACACACACACACACTATTGATCAGCTGTGAAATGCAGCTCACACACTTCTGTTATTCTGTGTGTGTAACAGTGATACTAATGATTAAACACCTGTCTGTGTTTCCCCTCCCATAATGCCCTGCAGCGACAACAGCTGACATCTCTCACACCCATTTATATGGTAATGGACACACACACACACACACACACACACACACACACACACGCCAATCTGAGCTGCTGCTCCTCCCCCTCGCACACATTTTCACACACAAACACGAGTACACACACACACACACACACACACACACACACACACACACACACACACAGGGAGAGATGTGGATCGAACACTGAGAGCTGAAAGATTTACAATTAACACAGTGACATAAATTCAGCCACACACACACACACACACACACACACGCACTCAACTCACACAAAAAAACACAAACATGCACGCAAACAAACACAAGCCAATCTGAGCTGCTCCTCCCCCTCACACACATTTTTACACACACAAACACGCACACACACACACACACACTCACGTTGTCCTTGAGTGAACCTCAATCATTACTTACACACACTATATCTGTACACACACACACACACACACACACACACACACACACACACACACACACACACACACACAGTTCTGGAAGTAAACGTCCACATTCTTGTTCATCTGCAGTTCAGAATCATGAAGATCAGTTTCAGTGTTTGATTTGAACAGAAAATGGATCATTTTGAATTGTCACATTCTGACAAAACCAGATGAGAAACACTATAAAGAACGAACCACAGTGGTCTCTCACACACACACACACACACACACACTGGAGGTCTGCCCCTGCTTGACCTCTGACCCGAGCGCAGGTCAGGCTGACGAGTGTGTAACGATTACAGTAATGAGCGGAGACTGATGAACACACTCGTTCCCCCTGCTGGTGTTTCTGTCTCCATCAGTGATCAAACCTCTAACACTGAGCATTACACTTCAGTGTGTGTGTGTGTGTGTGTGTGTGTGTGTGTGTGTATACATGAGTTTTGCACAACCCTGTCAGTCTGAAGACGGTGAAAGGCTAATGAGCTTAAAAGACACGTTATGACATCATCATGACCATCAATTATTCAGTGTTCTACTGTGTCACACCTGTGTATCGCACACACACACACACACACAAACACACACACACACACTCTCACTCACACACTCAAACAAACAAACACTCTCACACACACTCATATAAACCCACATTCTCACACACACAGACACACCCACACCCCTACCCACACACACACACTCAAATAAACAAACACTCTCACACACACACATCCACTCAAATAAACACACACACACACACAGAAACAGTCCCCCCTCCTCACTCACCAGCACAATCAAGAGACGCTTAAAAGCACCAGGAAACTAAAAACACACCCACCTCTGTGTCTCAGGCTTCTCTCTGTGTGTGTGTGTGTGTGTGTGTGTGTGTGTGTGTGTGTGTGTGTGTGTGTGTGTGTGTGTGTGTGTGTGTGTGTGTGTGTGTGTGTGTGTGTGTGTGTGTGTGTTGAGTTCTGCTTGTGTAGACTGTAATTCCCCGACAGTAGAGACGTGTCCTCAGCTCAACTCTGAACAGATGCTCACACACACACGCCAAGAAATCCTCCAAAGCATTCAAAACACTCCCACAGAAAACACACACACACACACACACACACACACACACAGAAACACTCCCACAGTAACACACACACAGTAACACACACACACACAGACACACTCCCACAGTAACACACACACAGTAACACACACACACAGACACACTCCCACAGTAACACACACACACACACACACACACAGAAACACACGCACACACACACACACACACGCACACAAACGCACACACACACACACACACAGAAACACTCCCACAGTAACACACACACAGTAACACACACACACACAGACACACTCCCACAGTAACACACACACAGTAACACACACACACAGACACACTCCCACAGTAACACACACACACACACACAGAAACACACGCACACACACACACACACACGCACACAAACGCACACACACACACACACACAGAAACACTCCCACAGTAACACACACACAGTAACACACACACACAGACACACTCCCACAGTAACACACACACACACACACACACACAGAAACACACGCACACACACACACACACACGCACACAAACGCACACACACACACACACACACACACAGACACGCACACACAGACACGCACACACAGACACGCACAGAAACGCACGCACACACACACAGACACACAGAGACACACACAGACACACACACAGACACACACAGTAACACACAAACACAGACACAGACACTCCCACAGTAACACACACACACACACACACACACACACACACACACACAGACACGCACACACAGACACGCACACACAGACACGCACAGAAACGCACGCACACACACACAGACACACAGAGACACACACAGACACACACACACACAGACACACACAAACACAGACACAGACACTCCCACAGTAACACACACACACACACACACACACACACACACACACACACAGACACGCACACACAGACACGCACACACACACAGACACACACACAGACACACACAGACACACACACAGACACACACACAGACACACACACACACTCCCACAGTAACACACACACACACACACACACACACACACACACACACAGAAACACACGCGCACACACACACACACACAGACACACAGACACACACACACACACACACACAGCTGTTGAGATACAGATATCATCAGTGTGTGTGTGTGTGTGTGTGTGTGTGTGTGTGTGTGTGTGTGTGTGTGTGTGTGCGCGTGTGTTTCTGTGTGTGTGTGTGTGTGTGTGTGTGTGTGTGTGTGTGTGTGTGTGTGTGTGTGTGTGTGTGTGTGTGTGTGTGTGTGACTGGTTCTCCTCCACGAGACACAGCTTCAGATACACTGATATCATCATTAACTCTACGACTGTTTACTAGATATTATGAGTGATGTAAATCGGTGTAGTTTTGCTTCGCCGTAAAACACAAACATTTGGTGAAATCACGTTTCAACCGAAATAAAGTGTCAAAACACCCCAATAAACAATGGAAGACGACTTGAAAATAATAAATGATGTCATGCCTCCAATAAGTGTGATTTTATTATGATTATTATTTTTTATATACTTTCATATATTTTGTATATTATGTAATAAAATGTCACTGCGAATTTTCTTGTAAATTTCACAAATAATTCCAAAGAAATAGCAAGTAATTTTTTAAGTAAGACTTTTTTTAGCCGTTTTACTTACAACTTAATCATAGTATTATTTATATAGCATTTCAGTATTTATTTTGAATTTGCTTTTATTTTAATATATTGTTTCATGTTATATTTGAACAGTTTTAAATTTTTATCTAAAGTTTTAAGAAATTTGTGCCTTTGTCATTTGTATTAGTTTTTGTTCTTTTTAAATATTACCATTTAGGTTTAATTTATTTGTTATTTCAGTTTCGGTTTGTAGTTATTTGCAGTTAATAATGTAAGTGCTTCACCGTGAGCTTATTTCAGTAGTTGCCAAAGTAACATTTCTAATTTTGTAAAGTTTTTCCATCTAATATTGATATTTAACTTCAGCTTGATTCCAGTGACCCGTCAGAGAGACTCGGTTGGCTGAGAGAGTGGCAGGCTTCAGTAAAGCTGAACGAGTGTGTTTCTGTGGCCTGTTGCGCGGCTCAGCGTCACGTATAGCCTATAAATATAAATCTGTCGGATCAGCATAACAGGAAAACTTTAGACATGACTCGGGTATAAAAGCCTGAGGTCTGCGCTGCCACGTGCAGCTCGGTGTAATTACGGCCCGCACCGCAAGACAAATGACGGAAAGACTGAGGAAAACTAGAGTAATTCAGCGTTTGCTGCTGCTCATCCACATTACTCCTTTAGTTCTGGCAGATCCGTCGAGTTATAAGGGGTTTATATGCGTTATAAGGGTCTGAGTCGAGACAGTCCAGCCAAAAATCAACATTCAGCCATGATTTACAAGACAAGATATTTTGAGAAATGTCCGCTTTCTGCTTATAATGAAAGTAAATGGGGTCCAAAGTTGTTTGACTCCATAATGTTCTTCAAATATCTTAGTTTACAAAAAGAAAAGCATCAAACAGGTTCGGAATGACATGAAGGCTGATATACTGCACACACTCACGAGAGCGACGAGCACATCAATATGTACATATGTGTTGCGCATTTTCTTCTCAATAACAAAATTAACACACAATAATAATTACAGCAGTGAGAAACCTATTACTTACAAATCTTATTTTAATGTTTCGTCGTGCAACCTTCATCAGGTATTGTTTATCTGTTTTTGTAATTTTTACAGTCAAATAATGTTAAATGTAAAGTTTTTGGAAGTGGAAGTCATCTTATAAGTTACAGCAAAAAAAAAAGTAAAGTAAATTAACATTCCCATAATCATCCGTGAGATTTACAGTAAAACATTTTTTAAAATTTAAAGTCAACTGTTGCTGCCAGAATTTTACTGCAAAAAATATGGTAGTGGCATTTTAAGTTTTACAGATTTAACTTAAATTTACAAAAAAATTATAAAATTTAAATATAAAATATATTGACAACCACCTTAAAAACACGTGGTAAAGAGAAAGACTAGATGAATGAAGATTCTTTACAAGTAGCTTTTCCACAAGCTGATGTAAATACTAATATATATATATATACACACACACACTCACCTAAAGGATTATTAGGAACACCTGTTCAATTTCTCATCAATGCAATTAATCTAATCAACCAATCACATGGCAGTTGCTTCAATGCATTTAGGGGTGTGGTCCTGGTCAAGACAATATCCTGAACTCCAAACTGAATGTCAGAATGGGAAAGAAAGGTGATTTAAGCAATTTTGAGCGTGGCATGGTTGTTGGTGCCAGACGGGCCGGTCAGAGTATTTCACAATCTGCTCAGTTACTGGGATTTTCACGCACAACCATTTCTAGGGTTTACAAAGAATGGTGTGAAAAGGGAAAAACATCCAGTATGCGGCAGTCCTGTGGGCGAAAATGCCTTGTTGATGCTAGAGGTCAGAGGAGAATGGGCCGACTGATTCAAGCTGATAGAAGAGCAACTTTGACTGAAATAACCACTCATTACAACCGAGGTATGCAGCAAAGCATTTGTGAAGCCACAACACGCACAACCTTGAGGCGGATGGGCTACAACAGCAGAAGACCCCACCGGGTACCACTCATCTCCACTACAAATAGGAAAAAGAGGCTACAATTTGCACGAGCTCACCAAAATTGGACAATTGAAGACTGGAAAAATGTTGCCTGGTCTGATGAGTCTCGATTTCTGTTGAGACATTCAGATGGTAGAGTCAGAATTTGGCGTAAACAGAAGGAGAACATGGATCCATCATGCCTTGTTACCACTGTGCAGGCTGGTGGTGGTGGTGTAATGGTGTGGGGGATGTTTTCTTGGCACACTTTAGGCCCCTTAGTGCCAATTGGGCATCGTTTAAATGCCACGGTCTACCTGAGCATTGTTTCTGACCATGTCCATCCCTTTATGACCACCATGTACCCATCCTCTGATGGCTACTTCCAGCAGGATAATGCACCATGTCACAAAGCTCGAATCATTTCAAATTGGTTTCTTGAACATGACAATGAGTTCACTGTACTAAAATGGCCCCCACAGTCACCAGATCTCAACCCAATAGAGCATCTTTGGGATGTGGTGGAACGGGAGCTTCGTGCCCTGGATGTGCATCCCACAAATCTCCATCAACTGCAAGATGCTATCCTATCAATATGGGCCAACATTTCTAAAGAATGCTTTCAGCACCTTGTTGAATCAATGCCACGTAGAATTAAGGCAGTTCTGAAGGCGAAAGGGGGTCAAACACAGTATTAGTATGGTGTTCCTAATAATCCTTTAGGGGAGTGTGTATATATATATATATTTGTTACGGTTTGTGTCTCGTGTTTTCCTCTCCTTGTGATGATGTCATGACTGTTTCTTTTCCTGTGTCTGAGTTTGTTATTAGGTCCGCACCTGTGTATCATTATACACCTGCGTCTCGTTGGAGTCGTTTCTGATTCACTATAATAAGGACGCTGAAGCGGAGCATGGCAGGAGAGAGGAGAACCAGCAAACAAGCTTTTCTTTTTCTTTAGTTAAATTACTTTGCTGTTCGTTTTATTAATATCTGTTATCTTCATATTATTTTTAAGTTTATTATGTTTCTTTATTTGTGATACGTGTTTCGTGAGTTTTTACATGTTTGTGAGTACAATAAATGTTAACGCAGCGTACTCGTGTTTCACGTGTCCTTCTTTATGTTGTGAAACCCTTACGTAGCCACTTTTAACAAAAGGGTTCGTAACAAAAAAAAAAAATATATATATAAATATGTATACATAAGGTGCACAGTGTCATGCATAAATACAAAACGCACACTAAGATTTTGCAGATTTTATTAACATGATTTAAGTTTTTTTTTTTTTTTTGGTAAATTTCAGTTCATTCTATAAAACTTAAAATGTCACTAACATATATCTAGCGTTTTATTACTATAAAATTCACATTTCACATTTTGTCACAGCAGAAACCCCCTGATGGCTTTGAGAGAGACAGATCACTCACTGAGAGTCTCACCCTGACGAGTCTCGGCACGACCGCTACCCGTCTCTGGCTCTCTCCGGATGTCAGACCTGGTCCGGCAGAACTGAACACAAGCACCAGTGAGACGTCAGAGATACTCAGCCTACACACAGCTATTTAAAGCCAAGCACAGTCCCATTCTTCTGCACTGTATGGACGAATAGCTTAGAGAGATATCTGTCTGAAATCATTCCCCTTCACATTCAAATACTGAACACCCTTAAACAAAGGTTTCAAAAGGGATTTTTTGTTTCCCAAAGAACCTTTCAAGCAACGTTTCTTACAAAAACACGTTAATAAAGAACCTTCTCTGGAGTGGAAAGGTTACATGGATGTTAAATGGAGCCAATAAAGACCCTTTGTTTCTAAGAGTGTACTTACACATATGTAGATACACATCTCCAGCAACAGTCAGTGTTCACATTCTTCCTGTGGACGCACGTGTTCTCGTCATACTTCACCCACATCATGAAGACCTGTGGGCACACAATCTTTCTCCTGAAAATCTTGTCTTATCATCGTGAACTCTGCAAACACAAGAGATATAGTTCATGTGTGAAAGCTGTTGTAGATGGAGATATCGCTGGCTCCTTTCTGTGAGAGATGTAGTCATGTGATACGGGGTGAAGAACAACATGTTTGTGACGGTGTCCACAGGTGTAGTGTAGAGCGAGGGCACTGAGCCCATATCCACACACACACAACACTGAAGATAACATACTTACACAAACCATCTTAGGGCAAGACACTACAGGGGAATCATTAGGATAAAAATGAGACAATTTTCTGAAATGTTTTAAATATGCATTAACTAATTAAATATGCACTTATTTACATTTCCACAGGGGCTGGTTTCACACAGATAGACTTTGACTATGGCTTAGATATAGTAGATAGTCAGACTTCAGATGGACATCTAAATCAGACCGTTGCACAAAGCACTTAAGACTCTGACTATCTTAAGGAGGACTACACTGCAATGCATTCTGGGTAAAATAAGACACTTTTCAAAACAAAAAACATGGCGGATCGAGTAAGCGCGTTCAGCCGCTCAGTGCAGTTTACCCCAGCGGAAGATATGTGTGTGTTGGAGGAGTATAACAGTTACAAGGACATTTTACTTGGGAAATTTAGCGGAGAATGTAGTAACAAGAAGAAATGTTTAAATTATGAGCCATTTTCCCTTTTCTTTTGGCTGTTTGTAATGTAACTGATTGTTACTGCTGGTTGCCAAGGTAACAGAGTCTTAGACCTGAGTTAGCCTGGGGGGAAGGGGTCTAATTAAGTCAGTATTTATTTCTGTGAAACAGTCTAACTTGCATTAGCCTAGCCTATGAGCACATGTTAGACTTGTCTAACACTATAGACCGCTCTAAAATAGCTTTGTGAAACCGGCTCCTGATGTATATCTGAACATTGGATAAAGCCAGGTTCAGAATTCTTGTTTGATGTTGTTGACACTTTACAGTTGAAGGTTTTTACTGAGGGGATTTTAGATATCTCCTTTTATCACTGCATAAATTGGAAATTGCTGTCAACAGACAGAAACAAATACATTTTTCATAATTTTTATAGTAATAAAATGTTATTCTGTACACTAGGCGAACGATATATGAACAAACCCCTCAGTAAAAATCTTCAGAACATCAGAGAAAAAAATCTCACTGCCTTTAAAGACATGTACTGTAATACGCAAATAGAAATAAACACTTAAAGTCCCCCTGTGGTGAAAACCCAGCTTTTAATGTTGTTTATGTGTCTATGTGGTGTTTAATATGCTTTAAGACAAACCATGTGTAAATTCATAAGTCGACAGCATTGCTGAGTATTTCCTCCTTAAAACTGCAGTGAACCAAAGACAGTCTCAAACACACGCTTTGAAATCACTGGTGTTTCTGACGTCACAAACTACCTTGTAACCAATCAGATCAACGTGTGATCGTCAACCAGTGGATCTCTGAGCTGAGTGAGTGAGTGGAGGCGGGGCTCATTTGCATATTCATAGAGCCGCGCATACTAAATGAGGCAAGGGTGTCGAGTTACATTCAAGATATTTTAAGGCATGAAGAAAAAAAACATGTAAATATGTAATTTTGGTGATTAAAGATGAGTTTTAAGGATAAAATTATTGACTACAGTGGGATTTGGAAGTAAAATTGCCCAAAATTGCATGAAAAGACAATGGTTTTGCCTATAGTGTCTTGCCTTAGATTTGACATTGGTAAAGTCCACATCCATGGTGCGAATCTGTTCTGCGGGCGTCGCTCTGGTGCTCGAGTCCCTCCTGCAATGCAAGCCTGTGGCTTCAAATCAGCATGAGCAACAACAAGTCATGATCGACATCGAAAAACACCACAAATCAAGAATGAATTTGCTTTGGCAGAAAAGCAGATATGTTTATTAAGCACTTTAATATGTCAGAAAATTTCAGCTCAATATAATACAGGAAATTAAATTTCAAAATGTGAACATTTTCGATGTACACGGTGTCAGCTATTTACAATCAAACTTCTCTTTAAACGAACTCCAAGGCTCAGAACCGAAACAGCTGAACAAAAGGAGAAAAACAGATGGCTTGAGATTTCTGAATACTGTCCAGGGTTCATCTTCATCTCAAAAAAGTGTCCTTGTCCCAGGCTTTAGTAAAGTGCCTTTCTGTAATTCTTCAGAGGACAAGCTTTTCTGATGCAGTTACACCCAATATGGCCTTTCTCATGGCAAACAGATGTCTGAAATCCAGTCCACACCCACCCGGTCCTCCCTCCCCCAGCACAGAGACCTTGTTTCTATCCTTTCTGGGTTTTAACTTTGGCTTGAGGAGTATACATTTCAAAAAACCCTATCCTGAAATCGCAATATTACTGTGGTTTGCTGCTTGGCATGAGTAAAAAGCACAATGACCTTTCACTGACCTTGTAATCAGACGTCCCTGACATCGCCTGCACTCAAACGAAACTACCCTTGTTGCATTTTCTTCAGTCGCTGAGAACTCTGCATTTAGCACCAAACTCTGTAGTTAACGATACACGTCAGTTGTTTAAATATGCAATTATGTAAATAGAGGAAAACAAACAAACAAACAAAGACAGGTCCCACAGGGACTAAATAATGAAGCATGGTAAAGCCAGAGTTACTCTTCCTTAAGGGCATCAATAATGCTACAAATAATAATATAGCGTTAAAATGACGGAATAAGACGTTTGTGGTTCGGGCCTGTGAAAAAATAATAATACAAAATAATTATAGCAGGCGACGCCAAAACATAGCACCATGATAATAGCAATACAGCACACATGGAAAAGGCTTTTTCTCCAAAATAAATATGTGCGAAGAGTAAACTAAGACTGGTTTCATAATTGTATGAGTGCACCGAATGACTAATGGAGCCTTTAAGAGACTCAAGACGTGAATATGACAGAAAGTTTGTGATATTTGTCAGAGGAAACAATGTACTCCGGCGGCACATTGCTGTCAGTTGCACTTGTACAGGTCAAGACAAAACAAACAGAAACATTTACATTTCTTCTTTTAAAGTTAAAATAAACAAAGCATTAAAAGGCAAAAAAAAAAAAAAAAAATGAAATACAATTTAGATTTTTTTCAAAAAAGGAAAAACAAAGGAAGAAAGTGCATCCACTGCCTATTAAATATTAATGCATTAAATTAAAAGCGTCTGTTGTGCATCGTGGTCACCACAAGAAGGCTGGAGCGTCGACAGGCACGAGTACTTGTTCGCATCACCGCTGGGCGACTCTTCAGGTCTTTAGTTTTCCTTTCTTCTTGAGATGTTCCACAGAGAAATGCGAGAAATGGTTTCAGTTCTTTTGCGGATGAAAGCGTTCACTTTGGCACAGTCTCTTTCTGAATGACGAATAACGATTAAGACATCTGAAAAAGCATCAAAACTACCCAGGTCAGGATTTGAGAAGTTATTGTCATGCTTACAATAAATATATGAGTGGTTCTCAAACTTTTCAGGCCAAGTACCACCCAAGTACCACCTTTGATCCAATCAAAGTGCCCAAGTACGAATTTTTAGCAGCATAGACCGGGTTATTTGTGATATATATTCAATAACATTCAGCGATATTAATGATTTTTTCTCCAGAGCTGCTTTATAGCTAAATTGAGCTCAAGTTCAGCTGAACCGAATCAACACTGAACCGACTTCAGCATCATTGATCATTATTTTCCTGTTCATTACTGTAAAGCTGCTTTGAAACGATCTGTATTGTATAGCGTTACATAAATAAAGGTGATTTGACTTGCAGTACACAAACCATAGTTTGAGAACCACTTTTAGTATGGTTATCTTAGAGGCCACATGATGTTCACAGAAGTTTATTTTTAAAAAAGAGAAAAGCTTTACACTCTACATCCTTTATAAACATCACAATGCTATAAAAACTACAGAATTACAGCTTTATGTAAAAACACACTGTAAATCTACATGACAATTTAATAATACTGTGAATGCAAGTTACAAATGTGCTTTAAGATACAAAACGGCCAATTGACATGCAAAAACTCAATTTATAAACATCATGTACTCACCATTTATAGCGGCGTCTCTTTTTTGCAGTTTATCCCAGGGTCCGATCCTTCAATCTGGAGCTGTAAGGCTTGTTTCAGGCTTAATTCCGTCTCCCCTATTGGGTAATTGTCCAGTAGGTCCTGGTGTCCCCTGCTGGGAACGGTTCTGGGGACTGAAACTCTCCCGAGAAAAACCTGGTTTCCCTGCAGGTGGTATTTGGGGTTGGTCATAATGCCGTTCCTCTTCTTCTCTGCACAGCTCTGGGCCTGAATGTAAAACTGCTCTTGTGATTGGACAGAATCTACGGCGTTGGATCTGCCCACTATAATCTTGCACTGAGGATCTTTAACTGCAATGCTGGACACTGGCTTATTCAGCACAAGGCTTTTATCAAACTGAGTCAACTCATACTCAAGAACCTGACCTTGTGAATAAGAACTATTCTTGCTTTTCTTCTTTTCACTCGATGTTCCCTTGTTCGAGCAGTTTTGGCCGTTCTTGGATGCTTTGGTGGACTTGAGGCCTGGCTTCACCTGGCTCCAGTCAAACTCGCTGGTTGGAGAGCTAGGCTGAGTGCCGACGGATCTCGTGGTTGAGGAGGGAGAAACGATGGATTGTCGACTACGACTGCGAGGCAGCGAATGCTGCTGGATCTGCTCGATGAAAGAAAGGGCATGGACGCTGTCAATGGGGACAGTCTGGGCTGTCGCAGTGGACGAGGTGGTCCTCAGCGAAGAGTTCTTTGAACTTTTGAGTGAGTTATTGGAGAGGGAGGACTTCTGCCGGTCCACTGTTGAGTCTGGAGACTCTGACGGTGAGCTGAAAGCATGAACAGGTCCGTTGGATTGTCCTCGAACAGCATGAACATCACCAGCTCCCGTGCTTCCAGAGCTGCTAGACTTTATAGTGAGGGACTGGACTTTCCCTGCAACTGAAACTGGGATTTGTTGCTCCATAGTGTGGACCGGAGATGGGTTACATCCATTGAGACTTGAGGCACCATATTTCTCCAAGAGTTTGATTATGGAGCTGTGACCACCTTTGGCTGCCACTCTCATGGCTGTGCGTCCAAATTGATCAGCGTGATTAGGATCCGCACCATGTTCTAGAAGAATCTGAACCGCGTCAATGTGCCCCTCCTGAGCGGCGATTCCCAGAGCTGTCGCACCCTGGTTGCATGTGTGGTCTACAACAGTGCCGTTTTCAATCAAGATCTGAACAATCTTTATGTGACCCTGCCAAGCTGCCGACTGGAGAGCAGATCGTTTCTCGTTATCACATGAGTTTACATCTGCGTGGTAGTTGATTAGCAACCTCACCATCTCTACGTGGCCTTGCCAACACGACACATGCAAAGCCGTTCGCCCTTCCATATCGCTGGCCTCAACATTGGCGCCATTTTCGAGGAAGTACTCCGCCATTGCCAGCTGATTCTCAAGTGCAAGGATGTAAAGAGTTGGGCGACCGTCTGCATCCTTAAAGTCGATATCCGCCCCGTGGCTCAGCAACAACTCCACGATGTCTCTGTGTCCCTCTAGTGCTGCAACTCGGAGAGCATTTCTCCCATCATACCCTCTCTGGTCAATACATGACTTGTTCTCCACCAAGATATGTACACAATCGTAATGACCCTCTTGAGAAGACAGAATCAAAGGGATACGTCCATCGTTGTCAATCTCTATGCAGCGGGCACCTTGTTCGATGAGAGCATCACATACTTGTCTGTGTCCCTCAAAAGAAGCCATGTGTAATGGCGTCCAGCCTGCGTCGTCTCTGTGGTTTTCATCCAGTCCTCTGTCCAGCAGAGTTCGAACAACCTCTACGTTCCCTTGTGCAGATGCTATGCTAAGCACAGTCCTGCCTTCGCTGTCGATACTGTCCACTGCGGCACCCCAAAAAAGCAGAGTATTGACAACAGAAGCGTGTCCCATAGACGCCGCAGCAAGCAAAGGTGTTCTCCCGTTGTTATCCGTATGATCGACATCCGCTCCTCCTTCTAGAAGCAGATCAACCACATCCACATGGCCTTCGTAGGCAGCCACTAGAAGTGGAGTCATGCAGTCTTTATCGCAGTGATCCACCTCGGCTCCCCGGTCGATCAGGAGGCTCACGACCGCGCCGTGACCCTTACTTGCCGGCACGCAAAGAGCCGCGACTGAGAGCGCAGTCCTTCCATCAACATCCTCGTGGTTTACCTCAGCCCCATGATCCAACAAATGCTCAACAATTTCTCTGTGGCCCATGTATGCGGCAGCGATCAGCGCTGTTCGTCCTTCATTATCCGCCTTGTTGACTTCGGCTCCATGCTGAAGAAGGTTGAGGACTATATCTTCATGACCTCCCCAAGCTGCAGCTCTCAGGGCAGTTCTGCTGTCGGCGTCTGCGCAGTCCACTTTAGCTCCTGCATACAGGAGAGCAGACACAACTTCTGAGTGGCCTCCCCAAGCTGCAGACCTAAGAGCGGTCCAGCCATCATGATCCGTGTGATTAATGTTAGCGTCACACCCGATGAGACAGTTGACCACCTTGGTGTGGCCCTGTCTAGCAGACAGAGTAAGTGCAGTCTGTCCATGGTTGTCTGCCAACTCCATGTTGGCTCTTCTAGAGATAAGAAGGTTCACAACATCCAGATTCCCGCTGTACGCAGCATTGGCTAAAAGAGTTCTCCCGTTGGAGTCGGTTTGATTAACAGAAGCGCCGTTGTCTAGTAGAGTTCGAATAGAGTCCTCACGTTCCAAGGCCTGTTGCACAATGCATGAAGCATGGTCATCTTCATTGCTAACGTGAGCCCCAGCTTTGACAAGTAGTTGAAGCACCTCCTGTTCTTTAGGGATGGAAGTGGACAGGGAGTCTTTAGCAGGGGTGCCATTCCACACCATCCAAAGGGCGAGATTAAAGGGCTCGATCTGCAGGTTAGAGTTGATCAGGTGGTAGGCAAACTCCTGCACCTCAAGAGGTTTAAGCTGCTTTGCTCTGCACGTGTAACTCATTGCCATCATTCTGTGTCCTTCGGCTGCATTGCAAAGGTATTTTTGTGTGCAGTGCTTAACATCCAGGAGCCATTCGGCAAAGCTGTAGTGAAACAAGATCTTAGTACTGCCAAGTCCATTAATAAGCAGCTTGGAGAGAATGTCCATCTTCTTCTGAAAGTCCTCCATCGTCAAACTCATGTTTTTAGTCCAAACTGCATGATAGAGCTCCCTGACAGTCAGCGGCCTGCAAGCAGCCAGAATAACGTTCAAGATAGCCTGGACTTTAGCGAACTGCTTTCTGACAAACAGTCTCTGGCAGAGCCAAAGGTAAAGTCCATTCAGTGTTCCCGGGATGTCTCGAATTTCCCGCAGCATGATGAAGTTCTCAACCACTCCGTCAAGAACGCGCTCAAGGTACAAGAAGCAGCCACTGCTCTTGATGTGGAGCTGGTTCAGCATCTCCGCGGTCTCCTTCGTGAGGTGCTGGCGTAGCGCCTCCTCCTGGTCTAGCCGGTGGAGGATGTATTGCTGCACATCTTTTACGATGTAGGCCTTTCGTAGGTCATCTAGGCTGATCTTTCGGAATCCTACAGAGAGGACAGAGACAAAGGGCGATTAGTTTGGCTTGAAGTCTGTACATTGCTAGTTGTCACATTTGATCACGGTGAGGTTTACACATAAATGACTCAGTGAGCTGATAGCTGTTGATTGCTTTGACTATCAGCCTGAGAACTTGACATACATTGTGGATAAAGTAATAGCAGAATTTTAGAAAACTGGGTCACAACTCTGAGCAGACAACACTGACTTTTCACTTTTGATCTGGTGAGGTCAACTGACCTCGGGGTACAATTGTGTATTTGTATTTATTTACGAGTTGCTGATCTGTTATTTACTTGAGATGGTTTTAACCGGACCTCAGTAGCAATTTCGTTCCAGATCATGTACCATGTTTTTGGAAAGGTATATGTTAAAAAATAGCGTGAGTTTGAATACCCCTTTTGGCTCCTAAGATGCAGAATTTATACAAACAAACGTGATAAAAGACCTTCAGAAGCTAAGATACCTATATGTATAGTTCCCACAAGACAATACAAATTTTAAATTATCTTGTTTACTAAAGTTTCCATTCGCTTGGTTCCTAGTGTGTCTTCTTGAGCATCAATAAATGTTTGCACCAATTGTAAAAAGTTTTTTTTTGTATCAATTGTTCTCAATGTGAAGTAGGGCTGTCACTTTTGAGAAAAATCTAATTCAAACGGATATCAAATATCAAGCAATGTATTCGAATATATTCGAATATCTACGAAAAAGAAAAAAAAACACTAACGGAAATTCAATCACAAATTTATTAACAGCCTGACAGTCATAAACAGGACTCAGACCATGTCTGAAAAAATTTTTTTTGACTTAATGTGAAACAGCAGGTTATCAACTTAATCTATATGATTATGAAGTGCCACTATGCATAGCCAATCACAAAATTAGGCTACATGGAAAAAAAAAAGGTGCCGACCGGTTGTGCAGGAAAGTATGCAGTCATACGATGTTAGAAGCCTGGCGATGCTCTGGCCGTCTGCTGTGCCTCTGTCTCCGCTGCCTCATTTGGACGGTAACTCGACAGGTGAGCGCGAAGATTGGAAGTCGAGGATGCGCAAGTAAAATTTTTTTTTGTGCAAATTCGGCAAACTACCTTATCTTTAACGGTTACTTTACCATCTTCGGTGTAGAACCCAAAATATTTCCAGACACTACTTTTTAGATGAGTTCTGTGCGTTATCTTCCATTTTCAAAACAGGGTGGCTGTTGGCTATTATTCGCTTGATTTGGTCATGGGCCTACGCTACAATACGTTTAGAGCGCCCTCTACTGGATGAGATGGCAAACAATAAAAAACAAATGGTCTAATCATAGACTGTAAAAAATGCGCTACACATGGCACTTTAAAAACCGGATACGGATCGATTACGGATATTTCACTTCATGTTCGAATGCATATATATCGAATAAAAAGTGACAGCCCTAATGTGAAGTGCTCGAATATGTAGAAAACCAAACGAACATGCATGAGGATTTTTTTAAAGAATAGTGGTTAGCTTCACTACTCAGGACAAAGCAGCGGATCACAACTATAACAAAACATACAAACAGTCATTGATCCACACCATCAAAAAAATTCAATAAACAAATAACAAGATGATTATGTCAATTCAACTATTATTTTGCCTTGTGGAATATATGTAAATATCTGTTAGGCTGTCAAATAGCTTCATCAGGCCCATACTAAATATAAAACAAAAAGCATTTTTTTAAATGGTAAACATCTTGCAGATACCACAAGAGGAATGCAAACTTTCTTTTCACACACACACACACAATCATCTTGCAAAATATACAAAACTAAAGGCCAGAAGTGACAGATAAAGGCACTTTTCCTGCAGAAAAGATGAGTGGAATTTGCTTTGTTTTCTCTAGAAAATAAAACAAGAAGTGCAATGATTCCTGTGGCAGAACTAGGTCACATCTGCAGCTTCACACAGTTTGAGGCCCGTAACAAGAGTTGCACGTAAACTGTAAAGAGATTTTGCAGAATAAAACAAGGCAGAACTTCAGAGTTTTACAAACAAGCTCTTATGCCAACAGATGTCAACAGCTCAGGCATTCTGCTTCAGATAAGTGCAAATTCCATAGCTTTATCTGGGTCGGCATGCCTGTTTAACAACGGCCCGAAGGGCAGATCAAGAATTGTATGCAAAGTTTTTATTTACAGTTCCCATGGACTCAAGAGGTCAAAGGAAAAGGAAAAAACATGAACTCCTCTAAGGTCGTTCACATACGTCTTAGCCCTACTGGTGGGAGAGCAGCTAAACATTTCTTTCCATGTCATTTGATTGGTCGCTCACTCATGCAATCTATACGAGTCTATTTTCTATGGGAAAGAGGATAAAACAGGTCTTCCTCCTCTCTGAAAGGAGTGTGTTTACAACAAGTAAATACAATATACTTCAAGTCAAGCCCCAGAAAAGTGTTGCAGACAAACCAGCAACACACACAAAAAAACAGATTACATCTTTCCTGGCCAGTCCCTTAGTGTTTGAAAAGTTCACAAAACCCCTTTGAATGAGATTATATAACGTCCATCTTTCTGAAAGGGCTCAGGAGTTATTTTCTTTGTCTCTGGTGCTTAAGGCCCGAGGCTGCCGTCAACAGCTGAGGTTTCCCAAATAAAACCTGTGTGAAATTTAAACCGGAGCCTGAATGACAACAGAGGCACACCTGTGGACATTCATCCCGCCTTCCATGCCATCCTTTCTTCTTCTTCTTCTTCATACCATTGGCTTTCAATATCCAGTTATTAAATAACATTTAGATACCTTTCACAATAACCAGGCTAGTCAAAAGCATGCAGGTTACAACCCATGTTCCCGCTCTGAGCCTCGGCCCGGCTGAGGTTTGTCTTTATCATTAGTGGACTAACTGACCCAGACCTTCACCCTGCCATTATAAACACACAACCGTCTCCATGCCTAGAGCTTGTGCGACTCCAGATGAAGGAAATAGAAAGGCTGGAAGAGGAAGGGGCCTTGTATGGGGACTAAAAGTGGGGCAGTGGAATAGATGACCCAAATATGTTATTTGGCCAGCGGGCCTGCATGTAACTAACTCGTCTATTTAAGTAGGTTGTTGGGTTTGGAAAGCTGCCACCAGTTAAAGAGTTCACAGGGTTTAGAATACGGATAACAAATGACTGTCTATCTAGTAAATACTGGAGTCATTTCAAGAGTTCAGAACATATTCAAGATTTAGCCTCGTTTTGTCTTCTACAAATGTTTTATAGCACCTCTATCTTTATGTTTTCATCATCCTACCAAACACATGCACACGGCGGGAGGTCGAGGGAAGCCCTGCGCTGGCAGATCAGGCACCGGATCCTGGTGCTATTCTCCTGGTTTCCACAGAAGAAAAGGTGGTTCTGCGACAGATTCTACTTATTATTCATAATTAATACTTTATACAATCAATACAATAATACTATACTGCATACAGTACAGGTCAAAAGTTTGGAAACATTACTATTTTTAATGTTTTTGAAAGAAGTTTCTTCTGCTCATCATTATTTGATCAAAAATACAGAAAAACATGTAATATTGTGATATATTATTACAATTTAAAATAATTGGTTTTCAATTTATTATACTTTAAATTATCATTTATTTCTGTGATGCAAAGCTGAATTTTCAGGATCATTACTCCAGTCTATCACATGATCCTTTAGAAATCATTCTAATATGATGATTCATTATCAAAGTTGGAAACAGTTCTGCTGCTTAATATTTTTTCATACCTTTTCTAGGATACTTTGATGAATAAAAAGTAAAAAAAATAATAAATAAAATTTAAAAAAAGAAGCAAGTTTTTTAAAAATAGAAATCTTTTGTAACACCAATATCCACTACTGGTCAGTCATTTGGGGTCAGTAATTTTTTTCTTTCTTTTTTTGAAATAAATCAATACTTTTATTCAGCAAGGATGTGTTAAATTAAATTATTTTGAATAAATGCAGTTCTTTTTAACCTTTTATTCATCAAATATATTAGGCAGCAGAACTGTGTCCAACACTCATAATAAATCAGAATATTAGAATGATTTCTAAAGGATCATGTGATAGACTGGAGTAATGATCCTGAAAATTCAGCTTTGCATCACAGGAATAAATTATTTTTTAAAGTATATTCAAATAGAAAACTGTTATTTTAAGTTGTAATAATATTTCACAATATTACAGTTTTTTTTTCTGTATTTTTGATCAAATAAACGCAGCCTTGATGAGCATTAGAGACTTCTTTCAAAAATATAAAAAAACGTAATGTTTCCAAACTTTTGAGCTGTACTGTATATATGTAAGAATTGATTGCTATATTTCAATGTTGCTTCGGCACCTGAATCTTTAGGCTCCTCACGATCCGATTACAGAAATCACTATCCATTTCTATCCAAATATATTGATTTTTTTTATTTTTTATTAATTCATTAGTTTTGCGACTTTGAATATCACATTTATTTGTGCATTTTTATTAAATTACTTAAAATACTTTTTAAAATAATGACAAAATAATAATAAATCAAATTGTATGTTAAGTATTAGATGTGCAACAATACAAATCGGCTTGATGCACCATCTCATGATACACTAATCTCACAATACTTTGAACAAAATTGAGTTAAAATGGAGTTAAAATTACTTTTATGGTAAACAATTAACAAAAAGTACTGAGGATTGGACTTGAATAGGCTCTGATTTGGGTGTACAGGGGCAATGGTGACAGGAATAGAAATATTAATTCTTCAACTTAGGTAAAAATATTGAATTATGTTAAGACACATATTTACAGTCTATGACTACACACATTCAAAAAGTTTTAAATATTGTATTTTATTAAATAACGTTTAATAATAATTAATAAAAATGGAAGCTCAAATGTGTGACCTTCTGGGTTTCTTAATTTTGGGTGTACAAAATATATTGCAATACTAAAATGCAACAATATGTAAGTGCCATGATATATTGTTACGACGCTAATTAAGAACCTGTAACTAAATATAGCCTGAAAATATCCAAGCAAATGTACGGAAGTAAAAGGGAACATGGACATGCATTACAAGCAATAAACAAAAAGTGTTTCCAGACAAGCCGAGCGAGAGATTATTGCTGTAGCGAATGCAGATATCAGAGGTTTTGTACTGTCATAATGCATTAACTTTACATAATAAAAGCATTGAGTGCATTTCTCCGTTCACACAGAGTTGAGTGTGTTCTGTCCCCTGTGGACGGCAGGTCAGAAGCTCTCCGACACCTGCTGATGAACACACACACACACACACACACACTCACACCGAGGCTCGGGAGATGCTGCAGGCGCTTACAGACGAAACTGGATCTTCAAGCATTAATGAATTCAATCAATCATATGACAGAGCCACAGACAGGTGTGCTTGCATAAGGAGTGGCCATTGTGAGCAGCACTTGGGTGTGTGTGAACCGTCATACGCACATAATAGAGACACAGCGCGAGTTCACGGAGGAAATCAAATCAGGGTTCGGGACAGACACTGTCAAATGAAATTCCAGGACTTTTCAAGGACTAATTACAATCTCTTATCAAACTATATCTTCGTTATCTTTAAAATTCTAAAAAAGATAAATAGATAAACAAACACAAAATGGTACAAATAAAGAGCAACACAAACAATGACTGCGGTGACTTTAACCACTGAACGGACACTATGACAAAGATATCGCTTTCCTTATTATTATATATTAAAACATGAGATTTTTTCCTCTCATGAATATATGATTGACCTGAAGAATGAAAGATGCATCATATACTTGTATAATATGAGCAATATGACACTCGTAGCGATGTGAAATGGCTCTCGCTAGATCAGACGGGTTGCGGTGTTGATTTTGTGTGAAAAGATTGTTTAATCAATAAAATTAAACACTCATTTCACATATATTGTCTGTCAATAATTCAAGCCTTTTCATAAATATGGCCGTTTTCAAGGGTTTTCTTCCAGGACAAAAATTTCAAAACCTCAAATTCAAGCACTTTAAACACTTTGTACGAACCCTGTCCAATGAGATCAACGGTTCCACATTGTCTGCATTGAGATCAAACTCTTGCTGAAGTCTCCAGCTTCTCAGAGGTTTCTCCAGGGAAACAACAACAAAAAACCTCTATAATCTCACAGGAGTTTCAATAATGTCACAAATTATGCTCTAAAGATAGTTTTTATTCTCCTGAAGCATGTTAGGAGAACATCAGGAGTTTCCATTACAGATTTGCTTAAATCTTGATTTTTTTCTAAATGTCGACAAAAAACTATTGTGAAATGACGGCGTTTCCATTAACCGATGTTATGCGACTAAAGCTTCATTTTTCCTCTTGCGATCAGTAAAATCATTCTAAAAGCCGTGGCGACGGACGTTGGTGGGATTATGTACTATATCCCAGCCACTGCAATGGCCATTATTATTAATGGAAGGAGATGTGTGTGTGTTTTCAAGCATTAATGGTGAGGAACGACCCTTATTATACTGTGAGCGGCACATATGAGGTGTTTCTGGGTGTTTCTCCCTCAGTTCTACATCGAGGTCTTGATTGTGGCATTTATTTGAGGTTTAGATTCCAGTATTCCTGTAATTCTTTTGTCTTATATGAATTTAATAAAGAGCTCTGTCTCGTATTCTGTCCAATCACACCGCCTCGTCTACGTCAGCTGACCTGGAAATGTGCAAAACCTGTTTCCATTGCAGTTTTGCGAAATATTTCTTTTTCGAATTGCCTGATAAACCTCCTCATGCGAGCGGAGAAACTTTTTGCGATAAATGGGAGTTTTTGCGAAATTGACGCGTTTCCATCGGGCGTATTTTCAATTCGCAAGTTCAATTTGCGCAATTTGAAGGGTAATGGAAACGCGGCTAGTGTGTCACTGTTACAAAGTTCATCAACTATGAAACAAATGCAATGTTTAGCTGTAACGCACAGAAGACAATGGTGTCATTCTCCAGCTCATATCAATGTGGATTCAATTTAGTTCAATAAACAATGTTGCAAAGTTAGTCATTATTCAGCTCAATCCAGTTAATGTCGTTCTAATGTGAAACTGTCAGTGCAGTTAATCACTAATAACACACGTCTTTTAGACCCTGAGAACAGTTTATGCTTCAACTGTAACTGTAAACAGCATTAAATAAAGTACAGCTGACAGGAAGAGTCAACATTATCAGCAAACGCATCAGATTATCATGAGATCAGGCAAAACGATCATTAGTTGAGAGGCCGTTTTCGAGATCATCTGGGGTCGATTTGGCCTTTCCAGTCCGTGGTGACCGTCAGATGTTAAACCCCAAACCCCACGCACATGTGTCTCTTGATTACGCTCTGTACGTGCGGTGAGGTTTCTGCATGAATGAAACACCGCTCGCCCTCGATCGCCCCACACATGAGCTCGTCTGCTGCGCCGCGTTTGTAATTATGTGAGTTGAGCTCTTCCCAAAAGAGAGCAAAGTTTCCTAAAAATACACTTGAATCAGCAAACTTCCCGAACACAAGCAATTCAAAGATCAAGTGTGTGGTGTGTGTGTGTGTGTGTTCTGATCCAAATGCAGTGTTTCAGCAGTGAGTGTGCGTTTGGTGTGTGTCGAGTCGAGAGAGAGAGAGAGGGAGAGGGAGAGAGAGAGAGAGAGAGAGAGAGAGAGAGAGAGAGAGAGAGAGAGAGAGAGAGAGAGAGAGGGAAAGAGAAAGAGAGAGAGAGAGAGAGAGAGAGAGAGAGAGAGAGAAAGAGAGAGGGAAAGAGAGAGAGAGAGAGAGGGAGAGAGAGAGAGGGAGAGGGAGAGGGAGAGGGAAAAAGAGAGAGAGAGAGAGAGAGGAGAGAGAGAGGGAGGGAGAGAGAGAGAGAGAGAGAGAGAGAGAGAGAGAGAGAGAGAGAGAGAGAGAGAGAGAGAGAGAGAGAGAGAGAGAGAGAGAGAGAGAACTAAAATCATTATGTACAAACATTAAATCCTGTCTGGACATGTCCTCTGCTGCAGATGAGATGAAAGACTGTTGCTCTATTGTTGAACTGGATGCAATAGTATGATATCATAGATATTAGTTTACTTAAAAGTGCCCCATTAAGCTACTTTAAAGGCTACTGATGTTGTTTTGGCGTCTTCTACAACAGGTTCACATTCATCCAAGGTCAAAATCAGCTCTTTCCTCTCAGTGTCTGAAACGCTTCAGTCTCTCTAAGCCCCGCCTCTCTGAGAGCTGCTCTGCTCTGATTGGTCAGAAAGCAAACGCTCATTATCATATCTGAATCTCAGCTCTTGATCTCAGTGATACGAACAGTAACGATGGCGTGGGTTTCACCGTATCAATCTCAGAAAACAGCGTCTTCTCCACATGAACAACACCAACCAAACTCTCCCAGTCTCAGATACACTACAGTGTTTGAGGGCGGAGCTAAGAGACGCTGCTCAGCCAATCAAGACCACAGGCTGACATTATGCTAATTAGTTACAAACCTGCATAGGAAGTGAGACTGAATTACTGACGACTCGTTTCAGTTCAGAATCGATTCTTTCGTTCTTTAAAAAGCGACATTTATCTGCATCTTTTACATTCACAAACAGCTTTAATACACACTGCATGAGAAAGCATAATGGGGCACTTTAACTTTACTTATTCTACACAATTTCTCATGCATGATTTTACTGTTGTGTGTTCAACACAAGTGAAGCTCTATCGTCAGCAATAAAGAAGACACTTTCAAATTATTATACATTTTTCATAATGAAATAATGAAGAAATAATTGATAAAACAATGTCTAAAGTACAAAGTTTCCATAGCTTAAGTTTAATTTTTCACATTAACATTCAAGCATTTGCATCCATTTGATCAGTCCATGTATTCTCTGGGAATCGAGTCCACAACCTGTGGCTGAACGATACGCCCAAAATTCACATCACGATATATATTTCTTAATTCCGGTCGATATGATATAATTCTGATATCGATATGAACAATATAAAAGCCTAAAAAAGACTGGCAAGAACACCCACAACGGATGACGAGACCTACAAACTTCTGAAAATGAATTTGCCAAGTCATGAAACCTCCTCCTATAAAACTATATAACATTTTAGAAATAAAAATAGTACAAATAAATTAATGTTCATCTTTTATCTGAATTTAGCCTTCATACTCACCGTCAAATAAACAAGAATCTCCACTTTATTAATATTAATATCTTTAACTCTGAACAATAACATAGGCTGATTATATTATTCTTATAGACTGAAACAGAAGTGCTTCAGCCGGAGGATAAACACTATCAAAAGTGCTGCCGAACACAGAAAAAAAAGAGATCAGCCAATCAGGAGACAGGATTCTCCTCTGTGCGATGACAGCTCAAGGTACGGGATGTTTGCAGGAAAGAAGGCGACACACACACTTCCTGATCTTTCAGTCAGTGTGAAGCAGGAGCTCAAATGCACATTTATATTTTCAGTGCATGAATTATTGTGCAACTTTTCTCACTTGCCTTAATATTGCGCGCTGTGAAGTGATCAGCGCACAGAATATGAAGAATACGAAACGCCTCAGGAGTCAGCTGTCATAAACGGGCCTAAACCAGCACAAATCACACAAACCAGTACAAAAACACACAAACCAGCACAAAAACACACACAAACCAGCACAAAAACACACAAACCAGTATAAAAACACACAAACCAGCACAAAAACACACACAAACCAGCACAAAAACACACAAACCAGTACAAAAACACATAAACCAGTACAAAAACACACACAAACCAGTACAAAAACACACACAAACCAGTACAAAAACACACACAAACCAGCACAAAAACACACACAAACCAGCACAAAAACACACAAACCAGTACAAAAACACACAAACCAGCACAAAAACACACAAACCAGCACAAAAACACACAAACCAGCACAAAAACACACACAAACCAGCACAAAAACACACAAACCAGTACAAAAACACACAAACCAGCACAAAAACACACACAAACCAGCACAAAAACACACACAAACCAGAAATCGACAAAACCACCGAAAATAGACATTATTTTGTCAACATCGCACAACTCTACTTCAAACTCGTTTAAACCGGCAGCAGAGCAACTCATATGACGGTTCTGCACTATTTCCCACAGATTAACCTTTGACCCCCGAGCCCCGTCGCCATGGGAACAGCACAGAGGTCACAGAGGTCGGCCCCTCACACCCAAACACTGCTAACGGTCAAATGTGTTAATGAATAAGTGTGCGCATGTCGAAAGTGCAGGTGCATCTCCAGCGCTGACTCGGAACATCTCAATATGTGTTAGCCAATCACAGCGTCCGAGACGGTCGACTCTCTACAGACCCGCTTTATTCATTCATTTATTAAAATGGATTGTATGTATTTGTTTACCATGCTACATATGACATGATCTAGGCTATACATATATGTTTTGTTTGTTTTATTATTTTATTTTATTAATGCTTTTGCAACATTGCGATACACAGTCATGCTAATAAAGCTCATTTGAAATGTAAAGTCTGCCGATTTCATCCAGGAAGTAGTTCTGATTGGATACGCTGAGATGTTTCTAGCTAATATTAACAGCCTTATATTAGTGGACGATAGAATAATGTGCACAATAAGATCAGAAAATGAAGAGTGAATTCTGCTGTGATGCTGGTGTTCATACTCTGTGGTTTAATGCGTCTGATTTTAATGCTGAACACGAACCACTTCAGGCTTTCAGTTGATCTTCTGGTCTGAGGTCAGTGTTTACTGGTCTCTGATGTTTACTGTGTGCCGCCACACACACACACACACACACACACACACACACACACACACACACACACACACACACACACACGGACAGAGTGTATTTTTACTACCGTTTGACCTGGATTCTGAAAACCTGCCACCTGTTCCTGTGCTAAGACACACACACACACACACACACACACACACACACATGCACGCACACACACACTCCTGTTCACAAATATAACAAGAAACCCTCAAATAATTCTTCTCACATGATGTCACAGTATCTCAGCATCACAAACACAAAGCAACATGAACTGCCTGAATCTCACAAGACTAATATGTGTGTGTGTGATTATATAGCTTGTGGTTTGCACACATTATGAACGTGTAGCGTATGACAACATGCTCTATAAAACATGCAACTTTCAAAACTCAAAACCACACAACAAAAAAAAGAGCATTTACAGAAACAAAACTGCAAAAAACGTCTCGTCCTGGAAATCTGACATCACAACCTTGAGCACATTAACATAATGATATAATAATGAGCCACAGTTAAACATCTCAGCGTCGTCCACAAACACACACTGTCAGTTCACCTCTTAGTGTGTAATCTTGTTCTCTACACACAGTTTAGTTGCAGTGCAATGCCAGATTCTAGATTTATTTTCATGGCAATTTTTTTTATATTGATATAATGTAAAAAAATATAGCAAAAACAAAAAACGTATATAAAAATCTCTTTCTAAAAAAGAAAAAAATGCCCCAAAAGTGTAAAAATGTACAAAAAAGTGAAGAAACGTCAGAGTGAGAGAGTCACAGGACAGCTTTAACAAACTCTGTCAATGAGGGGTTTTGTTTCAGACGGTTATGAGACAGAATCCATACGGCCAAAACAAGCAGCAGCGTTCATCTGTCCTCACACACACACACACACACACACACACACACACACACACACACACACACACACACACACACACTGTCTTTCTGCTCATTAGAGATATTCACACACATCTGGAGCTGATTTCCTGTGCAGGCGCTGAGAAACTCATCCAGTCTGAACACAACAACTGCACTTTCCTTCAGAGCACTGGGACATATTATTATTATTATTATTATTATTATTAACCAAAACTGAAAATAACTTTTTTTTAAATAATTATAAATAAAAAAATATTTCAAATTTATTGTTAATTGTATTGTTATTAGACTTTTAAATTAAATGCAATAATTTTACTGAATATGAATTAAAAAACTACAAGTCAAGAAAATGAAAAAAAAAAAAAAAAAACTTTTTTATAGTAACAACAGTTGGACAGAAAATATAGCCCTATATTAAACTAATATTAAATATCATTATATCAATATCACCTTTTTTTAGCCTAGAAATCTAGACGCACCCTAGCGGCAGCAAAATGTATTTTGCAGCCAGGGTGGGTCTAGCAACTCTCAATAGACCTTTTTGCTGCAAAAACCTAAATTGGGTCAGGCCAATCACGTCGTGTATAGAGTAGGCGGGGGCGGGCTTAACATATGACGACAGTGTTGCAACGGTTCCTGCCACTTGAAAACAAAGAATGACGGCGGCTGCGGATGGAGAACAGCGGTCTTTCGAATCGGCTTTGGCCGCAACTCTGGAGGACTTGGAGTTAAGTTTTTCTTTGAGAAAAGAACAAAGAACGGCACTTAAGTCATTCTTAAAAAAAGGAAGATGTGTTCATAGTTTTGTCAGCCAGATTTAAAAGTTGAATCTATCGACTAGCATTAGCTCCGCTGTTGGGAAAACGCTCTGGTTGGTTGAAGCGCTGTCCTATTGTGTGCAGAGGGAATTTGAAAGACAGCCGTTTATCCCGCCCATCAGATTGACCGTGTCTATGGTGAGTTGCCAGACTAAACATCTTGATGTACGTCTGGCTTGCCAGGCTAACCTTTTTTCTCTTTCGGCCAAAAACCGAAAATGCCATTTTTGGAAATTTCGGTGCATCTCTAATTGTATTTGTCCCATAATAAGTAACCCATTATGTTACATTTTTAAGGAAAGTACCACATGGAACTGGGTGGAAAATTTCTCGATTTTAATCAATTCTCATTTTGATGAACCAATATTGATTCATAAATCCCAAGAATCGAACTTTTAGTCTGTGCAGTTTTCAGAAGTTCTCTAAACATTATTTGTAGCTCCTGCCAAACAATAATCACAATAATTGCTGTGCTTTGATACTTTTAATTTGAAACACATCTCAGCTTTTAAAGCGATCATCTCTTCCTCTTCACTACTCGTTACAGCAGCAGATCAACATGATGAACATCAGAAGGAACGTTGAAAGATACAGAATCACTTCCTGAAATCAATCATGTCTCGTATAATCGTCAATAATAAAGACGAACAGCTGAGTAAGAGTGTGGTAAGAGTGTGGTAAGAGTGTGGTAAGAGCGTGGTAAGAGTGTGGTAAGAGCGTGGTAAGAGTGTGGTAAGAGTGTGGTAAGAGCGTGGTAAGAGCGTGGTAAGAGCGTGGTAAGAGCTGAGTAAGAGTGTGGTAAGAGCGTGGTAAGAGCGTGGTAAGAGCGTGGTAAGAGCGTGGTAAGAGCGTGGTAAGAGCGTGGTAAGAGTGTGGTAAGAGCGTGGTAAGAGCGTGGTAAGAGCTGAGTAAGAGCGTGGTAAGAGTGTGGTAAGAGCTGAGTAAGAGCGTGGTAAGAGTGTGGTAAGAGCGTGGTAAGAGTGTGGTAAGAGCGTGGTAAGAGCGTGGTAAGAGTGTGGTAAGAGCGTGGTAAGAGCGTGGTAAGAGTGTGGTAAGAGTGTGGTAAGAGTGTGGTAAGAGTGTGGTAAGAGTGTGGTAAGAGCGTGGTAAGAGCGTGGTAAGAGTGTGGTAAGAGTGTGGTAAGAGCGTGGTAAGAGCGTGGTAAGAGCGTGGTAAGAGCGTGGTAAGAGTGTGGTAAGAGCGTGGTAAGAGTGTGGTAAGAGCGTGGTAAGAGTGTGGTAAGAGTGTGGTAAGAGCGTGGTAAGAGTGTGGTAAGAGTGTGGTAAGAGTGTGGTAAGAGCGTGGTAAGAGCGTGGTAAGAGCGTGGTAAGAGCGTGGTAAGAGTGTGGTAAGAGCGTGGTAAGAGTGTGGTAAGAGCGTGGTAAGAGCGTGGTAAGAGTGTGGTAAGAGTGTGGTAAGAGCGTGGTAAGAGCGTGGTAAGAGCGTGGTAAGAGCGTGGTAAGAGCTGAGTAAGAGCGTGGTAAGAGTGTGGTAAGAGCTGAGTAAGAGCGTGGTAAGAGTGTGGTAAGAGCGTGGTAAGAGTGTGGTAAGAGCGTGGTAAGAGTGTGGTAAGAGTGTGGTAAGAGCGTGGTAAGAGCGTGGTAAGAGTGTGGTAAGAGTGTGGTAAGAGCGTGGTAAGAGCGTGGTAAGAGCGTGGTAAGAGCGTGGTAAGAGTGTGGTAAGAGCTGAGTAAGAGCGTGGTAAGAGTGTGGTAAGAGCGTGGTAAGAGTGTGGTAAGAGCGTGGTAAGAGTGTGGTAAGAGTGTGGTAAGAGCGTGGTAAGAGCGTGGTAAGAGCGTGGTAAGAGTGTGGTAAGAGCGTGGTAAGAGCGTGGTAAGAGCGTGGTAAGAGTGTGGTAAGAGCGTGGTAAGAGCGTGGTAAGAGTGTGGTAAGAGCTGAGTAAGAGCGTGGTAAGAGTGTGGTAAGAGCTGAGTAAGAGCGTGGTAAGAGTGTGGTAAGAGTGTGGTAAGAGCTGAGTAAGAGCGTGGTAAGAGCGTGGTAAGAGTGTGGTAAGAGTGTGGTAAGAGTGTGGTAAGAGCTGAGTAAGAGTGTGGTAAGAGTGTGGTAAGAGCTGAGTAAGAGTGTGGTAAGAGTGTGGTAAGAGTGTGGTAAGAGCTGAGTAAGAGTGTGGTAAGAGTGTGGTAAGAGCTGAGTAAGAGCGTGGTAAGAGTGTGGTAAGAGCGTGGTAAGAGTGTGGTAAGAGCGTGGTAAGAGTGTGGTAAGAGCGTGGTAAAGAGTGTGGTAAGAGCGTGGTAAGAGCGTGGTAAGAGCGTGGTAAGAGCGTGGTAAGAGCGTGGTAAGAGTGTGGTAAGAGCGTGGTAAAGAGCGTGGTAAGAGCGTGGTAAGAGCGTGGTAAGAGCGTGGTAAAGAGTGTGGTAAGAGTGTGGTAAGAGCGTGGTAAGAGTGTGGTAAGAGTGTGGTAAGAGCTGAGTAAGAGCGTGGTAAGAGTGTGGTAAGAGCGTGGTAAGAGCGTGGTAAGAGTGTGGTAAGAGCGTGGTAAGAGCGTGGTAAGAGCGTGGTAAGAGCGTGGTAAGAGCGTGGTAAGAGTGTGGTAAGAACGTGGTAAGAGTGTGGTAAGAGCGTGGTAAAGAGCGTGGTAAGAGTGTGGTAAGAGTGTGGTAAAGAGTGTGGTAAGAGTGTGGTAAGAGCGTGGTAAGAGCGTGGTAAGAGTGTGGTAAGAGTGTGGTAAGAGCGTGGTAAGAGTGTGGTAAGAGTGTGGTAAGAGTGTGGTAAGAGCGTGGTAAGAGTGTGGTAAGAGCGTGGTAAGAGCGTGGTAAGAGCGTGGTAAAGAGTGTGGTAAGAGCGTGGTAAGAGTGTGGTAAGAGCGTGGTAAAGAGTGTGGTAAGAGTGTGGTAAGAGCGTGGTAAGAGCGTGGTAAGAGTGTGGTAAGAGCGTGGTAAGAGTGTGGTAAGAGCGTGGTAAGAGTGAGCGTGGTAAAGAGTGTGGTAAGAGCGTGGTAAGAGTGTGGTAAGAGCGTGGTAAGAGCGTGGTCACCTGTGAAGAGTTTGGTGATGTGTTTGTTCTGCCGGCGCGCGGAGCAGATTAGCAGGAGCCACGGCGGGAACAGCTCATGATGGGCCGCCAGAAGCTCAGCGATGTTCTCGGATGTTTTCTGCTCTCGGTCTCGGGTCAGACAGCCCTCGTCCACCGAGTCCACCAGCACCAGCAGAGCCTGAGCAGGAGCCTTGCAGCTCAGCAGCGGCAGCAACACACACCTGACACACACACACACACACAGGTCAACATGCTATTCATCTGACATTTCAGCTAAATATTCATCAAATATTCTCTGTAACATTTAATGATTTTTAAGGACCATTTTTAAAAACATGCACATTTACAAAGCAGTTTAAAAGTCTCAGCAAGTCGGAGTGATTCACCGGTTCAGTTGTGGAAAACTAAACTCTATGTTTTCAAGTTTTAATTGATCTGGATTCCGTTTTAATGGTTCAATAAAAAATTGAATAAAGAAAAAGTACATCTAATCAATAGATTTTTTTTTTTATTAGAACTTTATTAAATTATTAAGCACTTTAAATTTCAATTTTAACAATAATAAGATCCTATGAAATGTTTTATTAATTCAGAAAGTCTGCTTTCATTTTTCAGAATTCTGTTTTTAATGATTAAATACAAATTTATTATCGAAAACAAAACTAACAATTTACACGATCTTTTAAAATGCTGTAAAATTTAACAAGAATTTTTTTTGTGCTGCACTACAAAAGTTTACAGCTTAAATTAAAACATGGATGAAAAATGTGTGAAATTAATTTAAAAAAAAATACTTCTGCTTTACTATAGTAATGTGTAATTTCTGTCACAATTTCTCCAAGTTAAACCGGACTTTTATTTTGGCGGGTTGCAGTGAGATCTTTGATTCTGTTTTCTCAGATGAAATGCTGAAATGTTGACATTCATTGACAAATGTTGAATATTCACAGACATAATCGCCATTTGATTGACAAACCCTACGTTTGATTTATTCAAAATCTGCCTAATCCCGTGATTCCTTCAGTTCAATCCCTCATTCTTGACTGTATTCTGTGTTTTCTGCCACGCCACAGGATAAGCAGTGAGTGTGTGTGTGTGTGAGTGCATAACACTGTTCTCTGAATAATCAGACAGGAGTGTGTTTCCCAAAAGCAACTTCTGTCGTTCCCAACAAAGATCAATGGAACTTCTGACCAAAAGTTGCTTCTGGGAAACATCAAAGCCTGTGATTACACCGCGTCTCTTCACAGCGAGCACACACTCTGACACCTGTGTGTCCACTCACACAAGAAGCAGCACTTTAAATACATCGAGTTTCATTATAAACGGGATGATCTGTGCAGTTTGAGGAGAAGCACAGACTCTCTTCCATCAGCTTTCAGTCTGTCCACTCAATCCCAGTCCATTTCTGTCGTCATATCACACAAAGTCCAG
>CM038633.1:37855593-37865593 GCA_021554675.1 Leuciscus idus | reverse complement strand
GCCTCATTTAGTATGCGCGGCTCTATGAATATGCAAATGAGCCCCGCCTCCACTCACTCACTCAGCTCAGAGATCCACTGGTTGACGATCACACGTTGATCTGATTGGTTACAAGGTAGTTTGTGACATCAGAAACACCAGCGATTTCAAAGCGTGTGTTTGAGACTGTCTTTGGTTCACTGCAGTTTTAAGGAGGAAATACTCAGCAATGGTGTCGACTTATGAAGTTTGCATATTTTAAAGCATATTAAAGACACCACATAGACACATAAACAACATTAAAAGCTGGATTTTCACCACACATTTTTATAACTTTATCAGTCCACAATCATAATTCACTTTTTATCAACCAATAAATCATGGATAAAATCCATGCAAGTTAATATCCAGCAACAACTGAGCAATGCTGACTTTAAACCTATGATTTAGCTCACACTTTTATCCAAAAGCGACACAAAAGAGTGAAAAGAGCAACAATATTCGTAAGATTCATCACATTCACACATGCCTCAAGCATTCTGGCCAACATTCAAAAGAGCAACGAACCACTGAAACATATGCAAATATTGAGCCAACTCAAACAGTGAGGGATCAAACTCGTGAATCAGCAGAATTTTAGGAATATCAAGGATGACTTGGATGAATATACCTCGTACATTTGATGTCCAACATCATAACATAATATGATCATGGCCCAAAGATGTTATTGATTCACAAAGACACTATGATGGCCCAAAAATGCTGACTAGGTTTGACACACACAGCCAGAGTCTTGTAATAGAAAACAAATCAAGACTGTAAAAATAACAAAACCTAAATCACCACGCTATAATAAATCATAAATAAATCATATGGGATCTCCCTAAAACAGGAGAGCCTTCATTTTGAAGACAGTAGCTATTCTGTATTTACACACGTGACCTTTAAGGAATCCAAAAGTAATCAGACTACATTACTTTCATATCGTCACGTTACTAAATACTTTTTTTTTTTTTTTATGAAGTAATTTCCTGTAATACGGAATACATTTTAAAGTAACCCACCGATCTCTTGTAAATCACAAGGGTTTTACTGTGGTAGAATAATTATATACTTTAGTCGCTATTGTTTTTAACGGAAACTTTGGTCGCCATAGTAAAGGCTGTCAGCGCCAAGCCAGAATCTGAGCGCAAACGGATCTTTAAACGCCCATCAAAACAAACCCGTTCAGAACCGGACAGAAACCAGCTCTCTAACGTTACAGTAACGGGTCACACACACACACACACACACACCAAACCCGAGCTCCGCCCGTCCCGGGTGACAAAGACTCTGAACACACACACACACACACACACACATTACACGGGTCCCAGTCTCCCTCCATTAGACATTGATTTTCTTATTAAAAAAACATTCGGTTGACTAGCGTCGGTTATTATAACGGCTATTCTGACTGAAACTGCCCGTTGACTGTCTAAACGCGAGCGACGCGACGCATCAAACAACAGAACGCTCCTGTCGGCACGGCAAGCGTCGCGTTGTTCATGATGGGAGCGTTCTAATTTGTCGCGTCGCGTCAGTGCAGACGCGGTGACTCTGAGTGGAACTTCGGATAAATATCTAATCCATATCTCACCTTTAGCGCGTAGGTCCTCTCAGAGATCATGTCTCATCCACATATGAACACTCTTATACCGGGTTTCTGTCGTTATTTCCAATCCCGAGTCTTCCGTTCACATTTTCCACTCGGGTTGTGTGTCGGTTTGTTCTGTTGAGCTCCTCCCGCAAACCGACACTCGCGAGCATGAGACTCCGCCCATTGGTCGTGACGCATGCGCAAAGGATGATGGGAGATGTAGTTCTGTTAAACATACGCAGGCGGACGTCAATGCAAACATAGTTATTTACAAATATATTTATAAACATGTATAATAACTTGGTAACACTTTACAATAAGGTTCATTTTTAACATTAGTTACTAACATGAACTAATAATGAGCAATACATGTGTTACTGTATTTGTTCATCTTTGTTATTAGTTAATAAATAAATACAGCTGTTCATAGTTTGTTCATGTTAGTTCACAGTGCATTAACTAATGTTAACAAGATTTTAATAAAGTATTAGTAAATGTTGAAATTAACATTAGCAAAGATTAATAAATGCTGCATATGTATATTATTAGTTCATGCTAACTAATGTAGTTAACTAATGAACCTTATTGTAAAGTGTTACCAATATATTTACAGTAAAGTACATAAAGTTACAAAGATAAAATATTTTCATACAAATTTGTTATTTAGCCTAAACATTTTTATTCATATTATTTCAAAAAAAATAAAAATAAAAAAAAGGAAAAATTAATTATAGTGGCTTTTTTATTGCCATTTCCCCCATCACATATTTTAGTAATCATCAGAAATGATGTATCATTCGTAAGCCACGGAAACCGTACTTTAAAACCACTTACTGGCTACATTTTTTGTAATATCAACTTTACATTTGGAACACAACTTGGTTGGACAAACGGCTTTGATTTTCTAGAAATTTATTTTGTTATTTGAAAGTTATTTTGTAAAATACATATTTTGTTTAAAAAAAAAAAAAAGAAAAAAAGTTTGGTTCACTACATTCGCTTTACAGAAACTGTGTAATATGTTTTTAATAGTTTTCTCTACTTTAAAAAGAGACTTTAGGACTGTATTCAAAGCATTTATGAATTACAAGCATTTAAACTGAGATTTGGTGTAGGCGATCTTCCCAAAATTTCATGTGTGTGAATCAGTGCAAAACACGCGCATCTCTCATGAATGTTTGCCAGGGTTTGTGTCGTCACGCTGACCTCTGGAGTGTAAAGGTCAAAGGTTAACAGCGTTCTGACCCCTTATCTCCGTGTGAATCTCTGTATGTGAATAATGACCTGATATAGTGACTCAAACTGTACTCAGATTTGCCATTTGCATTTATTCATTTTTTTAGCAAACACTTTTATCCAAAGTGACTTACAAATGAAGAGCAACACAAGTAACTTGCATTAAGAACCATAATATTCAGAGCCGAGGATAATGCTGAGGAGGAGGAGTAGAACTGAATGATGGTTGTGTCAGGTGAGAGTCCGTCAGTGTAACTGTACAGTCGTCCTTCAGCTCGAGCTTCTGCTGACAGATCTCAGTTTATCAGGGAAACGTGAGAATAACTGTGATATTACTGTAATATTTCAGCTGGACTGAAGCAACTGAGCTTTACTTGATCATCATATATCATTTATTAGGAAGTGTGTGTGTGTGTGTGTGTGTGTGTGTGTGTGTGTGTGTGTGTGTGTGTGTGTGTGTGTGTGTGTGTGAGTGCGTGACAAAGAGAGAGTGTGTGTGTGTGTGTGTGTGTGTGCGACAGAGAGAGAGAGTGTGTGTGTGTGTGTGTGAGACAGAGAGTGTGTGTGTGTGTGTGTGTGTTTAATGGTCACCTGGTTAAGCCGGTGAATGCCTCTATATTTGTGTCTCATTATTTTACAGTAAAAGCAGCTCTTTTCCTCCATTACACAGCCTGCTGACGGTGACTCACACACACACACACACACACACACACACGATACAGAGAGACACGTGAGACACAAACACCTGGAGATGAAAGAGACAGAGCTGATGTCACTGATGTATGCTGTTGTTTTCCTCCATGTTTTCTCACTGTACGAGGATGAAGTCTCATCATGACATCATCAATGCAAATTAATGCAAAAACCTTAACGGCCGGAGTGTTTAGACAGACAGACTGACAGTGTCTCGTCTTCTCTCCAGACACACAGAGTGTGTGTGTGTGTGTGAGAGAGAGAGAGAGAGAGAGAGAGAGAGTGTGTCCATTACAGCTGCTGTGATCATATCATCCTGACGGTTAATGGAATAACGGTGATTTGATGTGTTTCTCTGCAAGCTTTTGAAAGGTACTTCTTGCTGATGTATTTAAAGGGATGGTTCAGAGTAAAATCAACCTAGGGTCCTCTGCACCATGACCTCGAGCCAAACACCCCCCAGAAGCCTTTTCTCCGTTGGTGGAACATTATTAAAGTTAGAGCTTATTTAGAGATATCAGCCGGACGGTTGATATCTCTAACATTGCATGGACCATTGGATCCAAGGCTGTATCTGGTAAATTACTCCACTAATAATGCCCACTCCTTGAACTGCCACCTTACCGTGGTGGAGGGGTTTGAGTACCCGAATGAACCTAGGAGCTATGTTGTCTGGGGCTATATGCCCCTGGTAGGGTCTCCCAAGGCAAACAGGTCCTAGGCGACGGGTCAGACTAAGAGCGGTTCAAAACCCCTTATGATGCCCAAAAAAAGGAGGACCGTGACGTCGCCCGGTATGGCGCAGCCGGGGCCCCACCCTGGAGCCAGGCCCGGGGTTGGGGCTCGTATGCGAGCGCCTGGTGGTCGGGCCTCCCCCCATGGGGTCCGGCCGGGCTCAGCCCGAAGGAGTGACGTGGGGCCACCCTCCCGTGGACCCACCACCTGCAGGAGGGACCGTAAGGGGCCGGTGCTAAGTGGATCGGGCGGCAGTCGAAGGCGGGAGCCTAGACAATCCGATCCCTGGACGCGGAATCTAGCTCTAGGGACATGGAATGTCACCTCTCTGGCGGGGAAGGAGCCTGAGCTTGTGCGTGAGGTTCAGAGATTCCGACTAGAGATAGTTGGGATCACCTCTACGCACGGCTTGGGCTCTGGAACCACACTCCTCGAGAGAGGATGGACTCTTCACCACTCTGGAGTTGCCCATGGTGAGAGGCGGCGGGCTGGTGTGGGTTTGCTTATAGCCCCCCAGCTCAGCCGCCATGTGTTGGAGTTCACCCCGGTGAACGAGAGGGTCGCTTCCCTACGCCTTCGGGTCGGGGATAGGTCTCTCACTGTCGTTTGTGCTTACGGGCCGAACGGCAGTGCAGAGTACCCGGCCTTCTTGGAGTCTCTGGGAGGGGTGCTGGAAAGTGCTCCGACTGGGGACTCCATCGTTTTACTGGGGGACTTCAACGCCCACGTGGGCAGCGACAGTGACACCTGGAGGGGCGTGATTGGGAGGAACGGCCCCCCTGATCTGAACCCGAGTGGTGTTCTGTTATTGGACTTCTGTGCTAGTTACAGCTTGTCCATAACGAACACCATGTTCAAGCATAAGGGTGTCCATCAGTGCACATGGCACCAGGACACCCTAGGCCAGAGGTCGATGATCGACTTTGTGGTTGTTTCATCCGACCTCCGGCCGTATGTCTTGGACACTCGGGCGAAGAGAGGGGCGGAGCTGTCAACTGATCACCACCTGGTGGTGAGTTGGATCCGATGGCGGGGGAGGAAGCTGGACAGACTCGGCAGACCCAAACGTACTGTGAGGGTCTGTTGGGAACGTTTGGCCGAATCTCCTGTCAGAGAGATCTTCAACTCCCACCTCCGGCAGAGCTTCGACCAGATCCCGAGGGAGTCTGGAGATATTGAGTCCGAGTGGACCATGTTCTCCACCTCCATTGTCAACGCGGCCACTCGGAGCTGTGGCCGTAAGGTCTCCGGTGCCTGTCGAGGCGGCAATCCCCGAACCCGGTGGTGGACACCGGAAGTAAGGGATGCCGTCAAGCTGAAGAAGGAGTCCTATCGGGCCTGGCTGGCTTGTGGGACTCCTGAGGCAGCTGATGGGTACCGACGGGCCAAGCGGACTGCAGCCCGGGTGGTTGCGGAGGCAAAAACTCGGGCCTGGGAGGAGTTCGGTGAGGCCATGGAGAAGGACTATCGGTCGGCCTCGAAGAGATTCTGGCAAACCGTCCGGCGCCTCAGGAGGGGGAAGCAGTGCCCTACCAACGCTGTTTACAGTGGAGGTGGGCAGCTGTTGACCTCGACTGGGGATATCACCGGACGGTGGAAGGAATACTTCGAGGATCTCCTCAATCCCGCCGTCACGTCTTCCATTGAGGAAGCAGAGGCTGAGGGCTCGGAGGCGGACTCGTCCATCACCCAAGCTGAAGTCACCGAGGTAGTCAAGAAACTCCTCGGTGGCAAGGCACCGGGGGTGGATGAGATCCGCCCTGAGTACCTCAAGTCTCTGGATGTTGTGGGGCTGTCTTGGCTGACACGCCTCTGCAACATCGCATGGCGGTTGGGGACAGTACCTTTGGACTGGCAGACCGGGGTGGTGGTCCCTCTTTTCAAGAAGGGGGATCGGAGGGTGTGCTCCAACTATAGGGGGATCACACTTCTCAGCCTCCCTGGGAAAGTCTATGCCAGGGTACTGGAGAGGAGAATCCGGCCGATAGTAGAACCTCGGATTCAGGAGGAACAGTGTGGTTTTCGTCCCGGTCGTGGAACACTGGACCAGCTCTATACCCTCTACAGGGTGCTGGAGGGCTCATGGGAGTTTGCCCAACCAATCTACATGTGCTTTGTGGATTTGGAGAAGGCATTCGACTGTGTCCCTCGCGGCGGCCTGTGGAGGGTGCTCCGGGAGTATGGGGTCCGGGGCCCTTTGCTAAGGGCTATCCGGTCCCTGTACGACCGGAGCAGGAGCTTGGTTCGTATTGCCAGCAGTAAGTCAGACTTGTTCCCGGTGCGTGTTGGACTCCGGCAGGGCTGCCCTTTGTCGCCGGTTCTGTTCATAATTTTTATGGACAGAATTTCTAGGCGCAGCCAGGGGCCGGAGGGGGTCGGGTTTGGGGACCACACGATTTCATCTCTGCTCTTTGCGGATGATGTTGTCGTGTTGGCCTCATCAGACCAGGACCTCCAGCATGCACTGGGACGGTTTGCAGCCGAGTGTGAAGCGGCTGGGATGAAAATCAGCACCTCCAAGTCCGAGGCCATGGTTCTCAGTCGGAAAAGGGTGGCTTGCTCGCTTCAGGTTGGTGGAGAGTTCCTGCCTCAAGTGGAGGAGTTCAAGTATCTTGGGGTCTTGTTCACGAGTGAGGGAAGGATGGAACGGGAGATTGACAGGCGGATCGGTGCAGCTTCTGCAGTAATGCGGTCCCTGTACCGGTCTGTCGTGGTAAAGAAGGAGCTGAGCCGCAAGGCGAAGCTCTCGATTTACCAGTCAATCTACGTTCCTACTCTCACCTATGGTCATGAGCTGTGGGTCATGACCGAAAGGACAAGATCCCGGATACAAGCGGCCGAAATGAGCTTTCTCCGTAGGGTGGCTGGGCGATCCCTTAGAGATAGGGTGAGAAGCTCGGTCACTCGGGAGGAGCTCAGAGTAGAGCCGCTGCTCCTCCACATCGAGAGGGGTCAGTTGAGGTGGCTCGGGCATCTTTTCCAGATGCCTCCTGGACGCCTTCCCGGGAAGGTGTTCCGGGCATGTCCCACCGGGAGGAGACCCCGGGGAAGACCTAGGACACGCTGGAGAGACTATGTCTCCCGGCTGGCCTGGGAACGCCTCGGTGTCCCCCCGGAAGAGCTGGAGGAAGTGTCTAGGGAGAGGGAAGTCTGGGCATCCCTGCTTAGACTGCTGCCCCCGCGACCCGGCCCCGGATAAGCGGTAGAAGATGGATGGATGGATGGAATAATGCCCAGAATGGTACCAAACTTCTACAGTAGTACACATAGGTTCTGTACTCATAAAACGAGGCGTTGGAAAGTTTGTAAGAACATAAGGAGTTTATTTAAATAACACTTGCCTGACGGCTAATGCTACCGCTAACCTGGACGTCAACGTCACTTCAGGGGTTTGGGAAAAGCACGTAAAAGTCCTGGCAGAAAGCGGGGAAAAAGGCTTCTGGGGGGTGTTTGGCTCGAGGTCATGGTGCAAAGGACCCTAGGTTGATTTTACTCCGAACCATCCCTTTAAGAGAGACAGTTCACTGGGAACGGTCACTGGGATCGGTCACTGGTTTGGGTCAGATACGTGTGAGTCCAGTAAGTCTGTATATTTAAAGGGATACTTCAGGATTTAGCATTAAGCTTTGTATTAGTAGAAAACCTGTAGTATTTTCGAATGACCGTGCTTTCCAGCCTCATATCCCCCTGAGACGAGAGATTTATGTATTTTTTTGTCTGGACAAAATCCTCCGATGACGCAAAAATCGTTGTTTTGCGTCATCGGAGGATTTTCTGGCCAGAGGCGAGAGACTACAGCCAGTAGGAGGAGCTGTTCTGCATGTGTTCAACCCGCCCATAGAGGGTGGGATCTTACTCACAGAATGTACACACAGTGTCAGCCGTCTTTCTTTGGAAGCTAAGCTAGCAGGCTCTTGTTCTGTGAAGAAAGCTGAGTAGTAGGAGAAAGCTGAGTGGTAGGGGTTACCATCCTATTTTTCCCGGACATGTCCAGCCGTCGAGATCGTCCAAAATGTCCGGGATTCGGCTTTCTGCAGTCGCCATTCATTGTTTACATGCACACGTTTTGTTTCAATCTAACTGAATTCATTCCGATTGGTGAATCTGAATGTAGTGTTTACATGAACGCTAAACAAGTGATCGGTTGATGTGCGTTTTAACATTGCTAAGAAAATTCCCGCTCCTCCATGAGAGATACGAGACCGGTGCGTCTTTGACTGCAGCGCGACCTGCTCATTGGTAATTACGCCACCGGCCTCGCGCCGTTCTCCCGAAGCCCTCAGCCTCGTCCTGCTCGCCACAGTAAACATGATGACGTTCTCCCGCGCCCCTCAGCCTCGTCCTGCTCGCCACAGTAAACATGATGACGTTCTCCCGCGCCCCTCAGCCTCGTCCTGCTCGCCACAGTAAACATGATGACGTTCTCCCGAAGCCCTCAGCCTCGTCCTGCTCGCCACAGTAAACATGATGAATGGCGACTGTAGAACGCAAAAGCCGAATCCTGGACATTTTGGGCGATCTCGAAATCCCGGGCAAACTCGTCATGGAGCCTCACTAGTAGCCTAGCCTTGTTGTTTTCAACTGCGCTCTCTCACCGGTCGGCGTGGCTTGGGACTGGCCTCCTAGGGCAGCGAAGCAAGTGCATTCTGGGAGTTGTTGTCTTTCATCCACATAAGCCAAAAATACATTTTCTGGTTTTTCTCAGTCTAGAAAGCTCCAAATTCAAAAATGTCTTCACATTTCTTCTACATAAATGATCTATTTTAAATACACATTCATCTTTCCAGAGGTGAAGTATCCCTTTAAGTTGATGAATCACAGTGGTCGAGCTGCATTACATGTGAACTCTGCAGATTCAAGCATGTGTGGGATATCTTGCATTCACTCTAAACACTACAGGCTCTTTATTTCGCAGTGTGAGACTCGACCGTTACATGTGAGGATAACAGTAACAGGTGTGTGAGCCCGATCTGTGAGTGTGTGTCGATGCAGATCAGCGGCGGGTGAGAAACTCAAGCGTTTCGTCTCCACACTGATATAATCTGAGCCGCCGCAGTCAAAACACACACACAGTTCAGGGTGAACGAGCCAAACTACTGCTGACAAGAGTACACACACACTTACACTCTCACACACACACACACACACACACACTCTCTCTCACACACACTCTCTCTCACACACACACACACACACACACACACACACAGTTCAGGGTGAACGAGCCAAACTACTGCTGACAAGAGTACACACACACTTACACTCACACACACACACACACACACACACACACACACACACACACACACACACACACACACACACACACACACACACACACACACACACACACACAGAGTTCAGGGTGAACAAGCCAAACTACTGCTGACAAGACTACACACACACTTACACTCTCACACACACACACACACACACACACACACACACACACACACACACACACACTCTCTCTCACACACACACTCTCTCTCACACACACACACACACACACACACACACACACACAGAGTTCAGGGTGAACAAGCCAAACTACTGCTGACAAGAGTCGACACACACTTACACTAGAACACACACTCTCACACACACTCTCTCACACACACACTCTCACACACACTCTCTCTCTCTCACACACACACACACACACAGAGTTCAGGGTGAACGAGCCAAACTACTCTTTCACACACACTTACACTAGAA
>CM038633.1:37848093-37850593 GCA_021554675.1 Leuciscus idus | reverse complement strand
TTAACAAATACTAGGGGTAAAAATTTTACTAAAAACAAATTCAGGTGTAATGGACCAGTCTCTGTTGTCCCGTTTCCACCGCGATAAACAACTAACAATAACTCAAGCCCTGGGTTGTTACGTCTGACCCAAGATCTGGGTAACACAAGAAAACTACCCAAACACTGGGTTGTTACGTTTGATCCAGGAGCTGGATAACACAAAAACTACCCAAATACTGATAAATAACCCCCAAAAAAGGACCCAAAAGGCTCAACCCAGGATTTGGGTAGAAAAAATAACCCAAGATTTTTTAGAGTGTGGGGTATGCTTAAGCTGTCATGCATTTTTAGTACATTGTTGTCGTGTAAACATTGCCTAATTGTAATTGTTACTAGTAAAAATGCAATTACGATGAGTAACGCTGGGAACAATTTAAGCTAAAACTCACTGAAGTGTGGGATTTACTTGCTGCACCATTTTTGACCATTAATAATATAATTAAGAGATTAACAATGATTGGGTGTTAGTGATGAACGCCTAATGCTAACAAGCAGAGTCAGTGAAGGAAAGAGGAACAACAAGAGCAGAAAACAGCTGAAACCAACTGAAGGTAAAAGACATTAAATCTCTCAAGATCTGATTAACAACCAGTTTGACTTCATTTCAGTCTCAAAAGGTTTAGATGTTGATGGTTAAAATTAAATAAATATATAACAGGATTTAACAGTAGCCTACATTACTTGCAGAATAAATACATAATAATGAAACTTGTGTTCATTTTCACTGTATAAATTAGATCTAGTCCACCAAGACCAAATACAGTAAAGTCCCCCTGTGGTTTAATGTAGTTTATGTGTCTATGTGGTGTTTTTAATCTGCTTTAAGACAAAGCATGTGTAAGTTCATAAGTCGACACCATTGCTGAGTATTTTCTCCTTAAAACTGCAGTGAACCAAAGACAGTCTCAAACACACACTTTGAAATCGCTGGTGTTTCTGAGGTCACAAACTACCTTGTAACCAATCAGATCAACGTGTGATCGTCAACCAGTGGATCTCTGAGCTGAGTGAGTGAGTGGAGGCGGGGCTCATTTGCATATTCATAGAACCGCGCATACTAAATGAGGCAAGGGTGTCGAGTTACATTCAAGATATTTTAAGGCATGAAGACATTTTTAAATATGTCATTTTGGTGATCAAAGATGAGTTTTAAGGGATAGAATTATTAACTACAGGAGGACTTTACATTTTCGGATTGGTCATGTGAGGATGATCATATTTGGGGTCTGTGGAATTTAAAAGATTGAAAAGCCCTCAATAATAGACAGCCTATAATATTTTCATGTGTTGGTCAACAGCGCCTTCTAGTGCTCGATAATTAAACACACGAGGTTGGGAAGATGATATAAAAAAGGCCATAAAGCACCAAATAATTATAAAAGCAATCAGAATACTTTTTTTTTTTTGTGAGTGCATGATTAACAATAATTTAATCACTTTAATGGAAACAATGATGACATCTCAAAAATTGCATAGTTTAGTAAAAAAGTTAGTTTACAACTTGTCAGAACCATCAAAAATAAATAATACATTATTAAACATAATGACAAAGACTGTGGAAGCATCTTAGTTTAATCTCATATTAACTTATTGATTTTTCAGTATCTCGACTGAATGATAAATTCAAAAATATGATTCCAGAGAATTCTGTTATACTATTTATTTTCAGTGACAGAAGCTCAGATACGATCTTACTCACAGAAGGTTTTATTTTGTACATTTATTCTGATAATTGATAGTATACCTATATATATTTTTAATACCTTGCATTTTAAGGGGATTTTACGGTACCAGATATTTACATCTAAATATATGCAACATTTATCATCTCCATGGTAACCACTAGATGGCTATATATAATATTTCAATGATTTAATTATCACAGTGCAGTTTAAATGTTGCTCATTTGCAAATAATATTAAAGTTATTAATGCATATTGTGATTCGCTGTTTCTCGTAACAGTTTTTTATAATCGATGTTGGATTATTTTAATTATGGTGTATGAGCTGGAAAGGCTTTTATGAATGCTGTTCTGCCTTTAATACATGCCGATATTTTCCTCATTTGTACGTGGACATTATGATCAAATCCGATCGAATGTGCATTTATAAACGAAGCCGCAGGAGAGATGGAAGAAATGAAGAACTTCTTATCAGAGTCTGGATGTTCAGCTGATATTATATGAAACATCTGTGAATTTCTGTGATATCTTGATCTGTGAAAACTTCAGTGTAAAGTCATTTCTGGTCTAAATTAATCCGCTGTACATTTGGAAAAAAGTGTTTAAAAAAAAAAAAAAAAATCTTATTTTTTATTCAGTATTTTTTGGCTTGTTTTCCGGTTTAAATGTCCCAACCCTTAATCAGATGTAGTTTATTAGCAGCTCTGCATAAGACTGTGTTTATCATGATCATGCTTTGTCACATTATTTTCAACAATTTATAAAAAGTTACAAACT
>CM038633.1:37835593-37843093 GCA_021554675.1 Leuciscus idus | reverse complement strand
AAGCATCAGTCGCGTTCAAGACGCTGGAACGAGTCTGTGGCAAAACTCAAGTGTTTCACAAACACCATCAGATCAGAGAGAAGATCGAAGTACTTGTTAGAGTGTCTATTACCAACACAGTCCAATCTGAAGTTAATTAATACATCGGTCGACCGGACATAACCGTTTTATATATATAAATATAGGTTACTTTGCGCACGTGATATCAGGAAGCAGCGTAACACACACATGACGACAGGAGTGACGGCGGTGTGTAAATCGAGTTACTCTCCCACTTCTGCTAGTTTTACTGAGATCTCTTATCCCGAGCGAACTGGCCATTAATATTACAGACGTCCTGTGGTAAAATTACATTACTCCTTCATCCACCCTTGTAAAGTTAACCCCGTCCGAATAGGGCTAAGTGTGTCTCAACCAGACGGCCTAAAGATGACTCACAATTTTTTTAAATAAGATATTTCTTAATTTGATTTAACCCCAAACTTCAAGAATTCTACAGTCTTTAAAATCGTGGGTTACTTTTTCTACCCAAATCCTGGGTTGAGCCTTTTTGGGTTATTTTTTCAGTGTTTGGGTAGTTTTTGTGTTACCCAGATCCTGGATCAGACGTAACAACCCAGTGTTTGGGTAGTTTTTGTGTAACCCAGATCCTGGATCAGACATAACAACCCAGTGTTTGGGTAGTTTTTGTGTAACCCAGATCCTGGATCAGACGTAACAACCCAGTGTTTGGGTAGTTTTTGTGTAACCCAGATCCTGGGTCAGACGTAACAACTCAGTGTTTGGGTAGTTTTTGTGTAACCCAGATCCTGGGTCAGACGTAACAACCCAGTGTTTGGGTAGTTTTTGTGTAACCCAGATCCTGGGTCAGACGTAACAACCCAGTGTTTGGGTAGTTTTTGTGTAACCCAGATCCTGTGTCAGACATAACAACCCAGTGTTTGGGTAGTTTTTGTGTAACCCAGATCCTGGATCAGACGTAACAACCCAGTGTTTGGGTAGTTTTTGTGTAACCCAGATCCTGGATCAGACGTAACAACCCAGTGTTTGGGTAGTTTTTGTGTAACCCAGATCCTGGGTCAGACGTAACAACCCAGTGTTTGGGTAGTTTTTGTGTTACCCAGATCCTGGGTCAGACGTAACAACCCAGTGTTTGGGTAGTTTTTGTGTAACCCAGATCCTGTGTCAGACGTAACAACCCAGTGTTTGGGTAGTTTTTGTGTAACCCAGATCCTGAGTCAGACGTAACAACCCAGTGTTTGGGTAGTTTTTGTGTAACCCAGATCCTGAGTCAGACGTAACAACCCAGTGTTTGGGTAGTTTTTGTGTAACCCAGATCCTGGGTCAGACGTAACAACCCAGTGTTTGGGTAGTTTTTTGTGTAACCCAGATCTTGGGTCAGACGTAACAATCCAGTGTTTGGGTAGTTTTTTGTGTAACCCAGATCCTGGGTCAGACGTAACAACCCAGTGTTTGGGTAGTTTTTTGTGTAACCCAGATCCTAGGTCAGACGTAACAACCCAGTGTTTGGGTAGTTTTTGTGTAACCCAGATCCTGGATCAGACGTAACAACCCAGTGTTTGGGTAGTTTTTGTGTAACCCAGATCCTGGATCAGACGTAACAACCCAGTGTTTGGGTAGTTTTTGTGTAACCCAGATCCTGGGTCAGACGTAACAACCCAGTGTTTGGGTAGTTTTTGTGTAACCCAGATCCTGGATCAGACGTAACAACCCAGTGTTTGGGTAGTTTTTGTGTAACCCAGATCCTGGATCAGACGTAACAACCCAGTGTTTGGGTAGTTTTTGTGTAACCCAGATCCTGGGTCAGACGTAACAACCCAGTGTTTGGGTAGTTTTTGTGTTACCCAGATCCTGGATCAGACGTAACAACCCAGTGTTTGGGTAGTTTTTGTGTAACCCAGATCCTGGATCAGACATAACAACCCAGTGTTTGGGTAGTTTTTGTGTAACCCAGATCCTGGATCAGACGTAACAACCCAGTGTTTGGGTAGTTTTTGTGTAACCCAGATCCTGGGTCAGACGTAACAACTCAGTGTTTGGGTAGTTTTTGTGTAACCCAGATCCTGGGTCAGACGTAACAACCCAGTGTTTGGGTAGTTTTTGTGTAACCCAGATCCTGGGTCAGACGTAACAACCCAGTGTTTGGGTAGTTTTTGTGTAACCCAGATCCTGTGTCAGACATAACAACCCAGTGTTTGGGTAGTTTTTGTGTAACCCAGATCCTGGATCAGACGTAACAACCCAGTGTTTGGGTAGTTTTTGTGTAACCCAGATCCTGGATCAGACGTAACAACCCAGTGTTTGGGTAGTTTTTGTGTAACCCAGATCCTGGGTCAGACGTAACAACCCAGTGTTTGGGTAGTTTTTGTGTTACCCAGATCCTGGGTCAGACGTAACAACCCAGTGTTTGGGTAGTTTTTGTGTAACCCAGATCCTGTGTCAGACGTAACAACCCAGTGTTTGGGTAGTTTTTGTGTAACCCAGATCCTGAGTCAGACGTAACAACCCAGTGTTTGGGTAGTTTTTGTGTAACCCAGATCCTGAGTCAGACGTAACAACCCAGTGTTTGGGTAGTTTTTGTGTAACCCAGATCCTGGGTCAGACGTAACAACCCAGTGTTTGGGTAGTTTTTTGTGTAACCCAGATCTTGGGTCAGACGTAACAATCCAGTGTTTGGGTAGTTTTTTGTGTAACCCAGATCCTGGGTCAGACGTAACAACCCAGTGTTTGGGTAGTTTTTTGTGTAACCCAGATCCTAGGTCAGACGTAACAACCCAGTGTTTGGGTAGTTTTTGTGTAACCCAGATCCTGGATCAGACGTAACAACCCAGTGTTTGGGTAGTTTTTGTGTAACCCAGATCCTGGATCAGACGTAACAACCCAGTGTTTGGGTAGTTTTTGTGTAACCCAGATCCTGGGTCAGACGTAACAACCCAGTGTTTGGGTAGTTTTTGTGTAACCCAGATCCTGGATCAGACGTAACAACCCAGTGTTTGGGTAGTTTTTGTGTAACCCAGATCCTGGATCAGACGTAACAACCCAGTGTTTGGGTAGTTTTTGTGTAACCCAGATCCTGGGTCAGACGTAACAACCCAGTGTTTGGGTAGTTTTTGTGTTACCCAGATCCTGGGTCAGACGTAACAACCCAGTGTTTGGGTAGTTTTTGTGTAACCCAGATCCTGGGTCAGACGTAACAACCCAGTGTTTGGGTAGTTTTTGTGTAACCCAGATCCTGTGTCAGACGTAACAACCCAGTGTTTGGGTAGTTTTTGTGTAACCCAGATCCTGAGTCAGACGTAACAACCCAGTGTTTGGGTAGTTTTTGTGTAACCCAGATCCTGAGTCAGACGTAACAACCCAGTGTTTGGGTAGTTTTTGTGTAACCCAGATCCTGGGTCAGACGTAACAACCCAGTGTTTGGGTAGTTTTTTGTGTAACCCAGATCTTGGGTCAGACGTAACAATCCAGTGTTTGGGTAGTTTTTTGTGTAACCCAGATCCTGGGTCAGACGTAACAACCCAGTGTTTGGGTAGTTTTTTGTGTAACCCAGATCCTAGGTCAGACGTAACAACCCAGTGTTTGGGTAGTTTTTGTGTTACCCAGATCCTGTGTCAGACGTAACAACCCAGTGTTTGGGTAGTTTTTGTGTTACCCAGATCCTGAGTCAGACGTAACAACCCAGTGTTTGGGTAGTTTTTGTGTAACCCAGATCCTGGGTCAGACGTAACAACCCAGTGTTTGGGTAGTTTTTGTGTTACCCAGATCCTGAGTCAGATGTAACAACCCAGTGTTTGGGTAGTTTTTGTGTAACCCAGATCCTGGGTCAGACGTAACAACCCAGTGTTTGGGTAGTTTTTGTGTTACCCAGATCCTGGGTCAGACGTAACAACCCAGTGTTTGGGTAGTTTTTGTGTTACCCAGATCCTGAGTCAGACGTAACAACCCAGGGTTTGGGTAGTTTTTGTGTTACCCAGATCCTGAGTCAGACGTAACAACCCAGTGTTTGGGTAGTTTTTGTGTAACCCAGATCCTAGGTCAGACGTAACAACCCAGTGTTTGGGTAGTTTTTGTGTTACCCAGATCCTGGGTCAGACGTAACAACCCAGTGTTTGGGTAGTTTTTGTGTTACCCAGATCCTGGGTCAGACGTAACAACCCAGTGTTTGGGTAGTTTTTGTGTTACCCAGATCCTGATCCTGGGTCAGACGTAACAACTCAGGTGTTTCATTATTTATCGCGGGCATTTTGCGCCCTCTTCAGGAGAGAGCAGTGCAGCTCCGTCTAATTAGTGCGTGTCTTCGGTAAAATACAGGTTTGTGTACATTTTATTTGATCTATAAATTCGTTATTATTCTGTAGGCTATATCGTTTAATTGTATTCAAAGCAACATACTGGGGCGCGATGTGAGTCACCTAAACGAGTGTCGCGTCGGTCTTTTCGCGTGATGGAAACGCCTGATGCCTTGCATAAGATTTTATAAAGATACAGAATATAAATGATTAGAAAGTTAAAATATGTTCTCAGAACTGTACACTGGTTGTTTATGGACCGGTTATGGAGTCACAGCATACAGTGGGTACGGAAAGTATTCAGACCCCCTTAAATTTTTCACTCTTTGTTATATTGCAGCCATTTGCTAAAATCATTTAAGTTCATTTTTTTTCCTCATTATTGTACACACATCACCCCATATTGACAGAAAAACACAGAATTGTTGACATTTTTGCACATTTATTAAAAAAGAAAAACTGAAATATCACATGGTCCTAAGTATTCAGACCCTTTGCTCAGTATTTAGTAGAAGCACCCTTTTGATCTAATACAGCCATGAGTCTTTTTGGGAAAGATGCAACAAGTTTTTCACACCTGGATTTGGGTATCCTCTGCCATTCCTCCTTGCAGATCCTCTCCAGTTCTGTCAGGTTGGATGGTAAACGTTGGTGGACAGCCATTTTCAGGTCTCTCCAGAGATGCTCAATTGGGTTTAAGTCAGGGCTCTGGCTGGGCCATTCAAGAACAGTCACGGAGTTGTTGTGAAGCCACTCCTTCGTTATTTTAGCTGTGTGCTTAGGGTCATTGTCTTGTTGGAAGGTGAACCTTCGGCCCAGTCTGAGGTCCAGAGCACTCTGGAGAAGGTTTTCATCCAGGATATCCCTGTACTTGGCCGCATTCATCTTTCCCTCGATTGCAACCAGTCGTCCTGTCCCTGCAGCTGAAAAACACCCCCACAGCATGATGCTGCCACCACCATGCTTCACTGTTGAGACTGTATTGGACAGGTGATGAGCAGTGCCTGGTTTTCTCCACACATACCGCTTAGAATTAAGGCCAAAAAGTTCTATCTTGGTCTCATCAGACCAGAGAATCTTATTTATCACCATCTTGGAGTCCTTCAGGTGTGCTTTCATGTGTCTTGCACTGAGGAGAGGCTTCCGTCGGGCCACTCTGCCATAAAGCCCCGACTGGTGGATGGCTGCAGTGATGGTTGACTTACTACAACTTTCTCCCATCTCCCGAATGCATCTCTGGAGCTCAGCCACAGTGATCTTTGGGTTCTTCTTTACCTCTCTCACAAGGCTCTTCTCCCCCGATAGCTCAGTTTGGCCGGACGGCCAGCTCTAGGAAGGGTTCTGGTCGTCCCAAATGTCTTCCATTTAAGGATTATGGAGGCCACTGTGCTCTTAGGAACCTTAAGTGCAGCAGAAATCTTTTTGTAACCTTGGCCAGATCTGTGCCTTGCCACAATTCTGTCTCTGAGCTCTTCAGGCAGTTCCTTTGACTGCCTGATTCTCATTTGCTCTGACATGCACTGTGAGCTGTAAGGTCTTATATAGACAGGTGTGTGGCTTTCCTAATCAAGTCCAATCAGTATAATCAAACACAGCTGGACTCAAATGAAGGTGTAGAACCATCTCAAGGATGATCAGAAGAAATGGACAGCACCTGAGTTAAATATATGAGTGTCACAGCAAAGGGTCTGAATACTTAGGACCATGTGATATTTCAGTTTTTCTTTTTTAATAAATGTGCAAAAATGTCAACAATTCTGTGTTTTTCTGTCAATATGGGGTGCTGTGTGTACAATAATGAGGGGAAAAAATGAACTTAAATGATTTTAGCAAATGGCTGCAATATAACAAAGAGTGAAAAATGTAAGGGGGTCTGAATACTTTCCGTACCCACTGTATTTCATATTTTCAGAGTTAGAAGTTCCTCCTCTGAACACGACACAAGCTCAGGCACGAGATCCAGAGATTGGGCCATTACACTTAAATTACTTATAAATGTTTAATTATTACTTCTAATATTTGTTAAAAGAGCTTAAATGTATGCAATATGTATTTAAAATTATATAAAATATGAATAAAAATAAAGAAATGATCATGCACACCAGTGGTTGTGTATTTTTATCTTAAAAAAAGTTTAGAGGATTTAAGTTTATCCATAAACATTAATTCATGTATGAAGTAAAACAATTAAAAGAAAAAAGAAAGAAAAAAGTTAGTACTGTAATAAAAATTAACCCATTATGCTGGGTTAAATAAACAACCCAATTTGCTGGGTAAAGTTAACCCAACATGTGTTCTGTCCTATATTTACCCAGACCCTGGGTTGTTTTTAACCCAGTGTTTTTTAGAGTGTATTACTTATTTATTTTAGTCCTGTAATTATTCCTGTAAATAATAAAGGGAGGTATGTTTTGAATATTTCTGTGGACAGCGAGGGGCTTTGGAGTCGCTTTAAGAGCGTAATGAAACATCTACTGGAATACCATGAAATATTAGTGTTTGAATGTTTATTTCATCAGTGAATACAGATGCTGCTTGTGTTCAGATGGTGTCATTATGATCTACAGAAGCACGACTGACCTGGTTATTTCAGCTGCTTTTCCAGAATGTTCCTTCATTTCCAGCTCACTGCCGCTCATTAGACCCAAACTAAACTGTGAACGCTCACGGGATCAGGGTGTGTGAGAGGGTTCTGTCCTGATGTTTCCACGGCACTGAAAAATACATATATGTTCAAACGTTTGGGGTCAGAGAGAACACCAAGGCTGCATACAGTAAAAAACAGTATTTACAATTTAAAATAACAGTTTTCTATGTGAATATATAGTAAAGTGTAATTTATTCCTGTGATCAAAGCTGAATTTTCAGCATCATTACTCCAGTCTTCAGTGTCACATGATCCTTCACAAATCATTCTAATATGATGATCAAGAAACATTCATGATTATTATCAGTGTTGGAAACTGTTTTGCTGCTTCATATTATGTGGAAACCGTCATACATTGTTGTTCAGGATTCTTTGATGAACATAAAGATCAAAAGAACAGCATTTATTTGAAAAAGAATCGTTTGCAACATTTTTAATGACTTTACTGCCACTTTTGATCACTTTAGTGCGCCCTTGCTGAATGAAAGTATTTAAATCAAGACAACAAAATAGTTTTAGCATGCATGTAATATGGAAATGTTA
>CM038633.1:37805593-37823093 GCA_021554675.1 Leuciscus idus | reverse complement strand
AGCACCAAACCCCACTCCTACCCTGAACCTATCAACTTCTCAACAACGTAAAATTATATTAAGGAAAGCTATTAGTGGTTAAGATAAAACATTTTGTGAATATGTTATATGTTATTTCTAAGACATTTTTATAAAAGCTACTTGAATATCATAATTGAAGGTCAAGTCCTGGATTAAGCTAAGCTCTGTCTGTGAAACCAGGGCCTAGTGTGAAAACAAAATGAGTGCAAATAATAAAATATATAAAATAAGGAAAAAGAACATGTGTTAATGCATATTGACAATAGCAAACATAAAATATAAAAAGGTAACACTACGCAAGCATACTCGTTTTGTATGAAGATGCATGTGCATTAATTAATAACATGTCCACATTAAAGCAGTCCATGCAGCGGGCTTAAACATTTAGCTCACAAACACCTAACAGTCCTGACTTCATTTACAATATTTCAAAATTCTGTTTTTAATAACTTACATGCCGTCTGTCGCGCGCGCTCCCGCTGCCAGCGTCTTCCGTTCGCGGTGATCCGTTCAAACCGCATTATTTGAATCATATTCGGTGAATCACTGAATCGTCAACATGAACGAACTAACAAATCTTTCAGTTGTGTTTAATGAACCGATTTAACAGTTTGATTGAAAAGAATCATTTGGTTCACGAATCGAACACCGCTTCTGCGTCTCGGAGCACGTGATGATTATTTCAAAATAATAAGAAACTACATGTGTTTATGAAATTCTTGCAATTAAACCTTGGCGTCAAGCGAAATAAAAGTTTGTACAAATAAAAATTATTTGATAAATTAGAGATACTTCTACTAAAGTACATTAACAAAGTAACAATACTGACTGTTACATTACTGTCCACCCCAGCTAATTTGACAAATATGACGTTATGGATGAGCTTTTATTGTTTAGGCCCCATTTGACCTATTTTTAGTCACTTTTTGTCTGATAAAACTTGCTGGACATTCATTAATCGATGCATACCTGTGAGCTTTTGGCTTTTGTTTGTTTAAAGAGTGTAGATTTGTACACACTCATACAGGCTTTAACACCCCACTGCTGAATCATTAGGCTAACTGAAGAATATAGGCTTCCTTGAAACAAAAACAGGAGTTTGCTAAATTATGTTTGGTGTACAATGTGGATGAAGAAGTGCTGTTGTCTTGGGTTCCTCGAGTATCATATTAAGATAACAAGTCTTTTTGAGCTTTTCTGAAGAATCACAGGCTAGAGTAGAAGAGTAGTGTAATATCACCTCAAGATGTCTGTAATTTTAATGGCCAACCCAGATAGCACACGTACGTCTGCAAGATGTCTGTTAAAGATGTCTTGATCTGGAAAGCATCTGCTGTGTGCAGACGTCTGTAAGATGTCAGTTTTACATACATTCTACATCATAAACATCTTAAAGACATCTAATAGACGTCTATTTGACATCTGATAGGAAACGTCCAATAGTTGTATTGCAGATGAGCAAACTACGTCTTGCAGATGTAAATATAGACGTCAAATAGACGTCTCCGAGATGTACCTGTGCTATCAGGGAATTCACATTTGATGAGAAATCTCAGTAAAACTGGGGTAACTCGATTTATGTTGTGCCTTTACATCCATGTCTTGTGACACATACACAGGTCAAATTGAATGATATATAAATTAATTTAATTAAATTCTGATTGGATTCTGTCAGAAAAAAAGGCATCTACGGAAGGCTAAAAGAAATGTTGTGCCTTCAACCTTCTTTTTGATCTGAATTGTATGTGGTAAACACTCGAGGTGTCTACTTTTAAACAGAAACTGACCAAATCTTTTCTGTCAACACAGGATTGTTAGCTGAGGTATTTTCGTTGACCTTTTTACACAAGGTAGAAGTTGGCATAATATGTCCTGATATTGTCTGTAATGATCTCTGACACGGCACTTTTGTACGAGACAAACACCACAGAGAAGCTCTGGTAATAATTTCTGTACTCCATCTCTAAATGTAAAACCTGTCCTGTCTGAACAGGGCTTGTGTGTCCTGCACACATTCTTGGATGGACTCACCCTGCTGAAAAAACAGCATATGCTGGTTAGGTATGTTTTGGTGCTGGGATGCTGGTTTATGCTGGTCCTTTGCTGGTTTATGTTGGTCATGTTGCTGGTCAAGGACCAGCATAAACCAGCTAAAACCAGCATCCCAGCACCAAAACCTACCTAACCAGCATATGCTGTTTTTTTCACCTGAAAGTCTAGTCTGAGCTCTTTCAACTGAAAGAAACTTGCCCTGACTGAACTTAAAACATGTCACGGTCTTCGTTTTGTCTCAAGATGCACACCAGTAATGCTTTTTTCTAAGGTATATTCATAAAAATGTCTTAATTGAACTATTGCCTAATTCTGGTTTAGGCCAAGTCCTGTCTGTGAGACCCGGCCTTAAAGACTATCAGACGACCCTGCACAGTGAAAAAGGTGCTCAAGGCCACCCGGTGCAATGAAGCGGGTCTCATTCAAATGTTTAGTGTGTCACATGACTAATCACTGCAAACTAATCAGTGAGCCCATGTAATGAACCACTTTTTTTGTTTTCTTAGTAAGGAAACTACCATGAATGCAAAAATGATATTTATATATAACACACACTAGAAGTCCTTTGCACAATCTGACATGTGCTTAATATTGAACCGGAAACCGGCCAGAGGAGAACTGGCCCCAACTAAGCCTGGTTTCTCCCAAGATGTTTTTTCTCCATTCTCTCACGAATGGGGTTTTGGTTCCTTGCTGCTGTCGCCTCTGGCTAGCTTAGTTCGGGGCCCCTTATTTCTAGTGATTATCATCATTTTGATTACAGAGACCATCTCTGCATTTGATGAATAAATAGTTTAATCTGGTCATTATACATTACCTTCACTCTATTCTCCTATTCGATAATGTTCAGTGCTTTGCTACAATCTGTATTGTTAAAAGCGCTATATAAATAAAAGTGATTGATTGATTAATATATATTATTGACAGAAAACAACCAAGTATATAAATAATATAATTATATAAAAATATATCAATATAATAATAAAAAATAAAAAAGGTTAATAATTAAAATAGGATTGGTTTCATTTATGCATCAAAAATTATAATCTAGTATTTATTCTAAAAGATACTTTCAAAATAATTACTTTAAAGTATATTTAGCTGGTTATAGATTTTTTATTATTATTTTACTTAAAGAGTTCCACATTGTATTAATAATTTGAGTACTTCACTACTGATCCATTGTAGTGTGTTCATGAATGTGCATTTAACTACAGCAATAGCTGCCGTTTTAATATTGTTCACATTAATTGGACTGACGGTTTGTGACTTTAAACACTGGAGAACATGCTCGTGATAGTTTGCTCAGTTGAGTCCTGATTAGGCCTTAATTGATGGCCACGCCCACCCCTCCCCCACTCCCCGAACACCTGCACAGCGAGTGCCGCAGAAATGGAGCGATTGAAGAGGAGGATGGAGAGATTGCGTTTGCATCACGATAAATGCGCTGCTGCTGCTGCTGCTGCTGCTGAACGACAGGTAAGACTTCACCATATTTGTCATCGCAATTATTTTATTTTATTTTGTATTGGTCATGATTGTCGTGTGGCGCGGTGGTTGTTAGAGTAACTTTACAGGTAACATTTTACGATCTAAGGCCTAGTTCTTAACCCAGAGGGCACATTAATATTTGACGTCGAATATTAGTCATTAAGATGCTGTAACATCACTTTAAATTAATTTTGAAGGGCAATTTTTACCAGTAATAATTAAGTGAAAATCCCACACTAAGATTGGTTTAATGTATCTGTAGGTCAATATGTTTGTCGTTCGATTTTCACAAAATAAATATCAATTTTGTTTAGCCTCAGTTTGATTTGCAGGTCTGACCTGTTTTTAGACGTATTTTTTCCAATATCAGAGTTCGTGTAACTTGTGTGAGTGTTTGAGGGGGAGGGGGAGGGGCACGCGCTGGAAACAGTTTCAGTCAAGTAGAGAAGCGACAACTAATAACCAGGAGCTTTGACTTAGCTTTTCTCTCATATATATATATATGCATTTCGTATTTTATTTATCTCATGGAAATAACTGAATGCTGAAACATTTGTCAAGTATTACTGTATAGCTTGTTAATTGTAACATGTTACTGGAATAATTTTTAATCTTCTCTATGATGTGCAGGTATTGGAAGGAAAGTCAGCACAGGTATGTGTCTTTACAAAATCTTTTAATAGTCTTCAGAAACTAAGTTTTCAAATTAAACGACACCATGTGATCGCATAATACAAATCAATTAAAGGATCTAGAATCATTATAAGAAAAGAATGAGAGAACCGTTAATTCCTAGAAGCAGTGTGATTATTTGTGATGACATCCTTCTGTAAAATCTGAATTATTAGGTTTAGATTATTACTCATGGCTGTTAGTCCAGCCACATTTACGTGGGCTACAGTAGAGAATATGAGACAGATCTTTAACACTTTACCATTTAACAGTAAGTTGTCGTTTGGTAACATTATTTCATGCATTAAAGTAAAGGTTGACACAAATGTAAATTCTGTCATTAATAACTCACCCGCATGTTGTTCCAAACCCAAGACCTTCAGTCATCATCTTTGAAACAGAAGTGAAGCTATTTCTGATGACGGCGATTAATTAAAGGGATAGTTCACCCAAAAATGAAAATGTGATGTGTATCTGCTTACCCCCAGGTAGACATGTGCCGGTATTCGGTAATGCGATAAATCGCGGTAATGAATTTGCACGATATTGTTATCGCGGGCACTTCAAAATACCGTGAAAAATAATAGATCAGAATTTATATTTATAGACTGCGCATTAGCTTATTTTCCATCAACCGCTTAAACCAACACTGCGTATATGCTGCGCGAAACACGTGCGCACTCTGATGTAAACAATCCCCACATGAAGAAGCACTAGCTGTGTGCATGCGGCGCCGTGCGCACTGTAGTCTAATGTAAACAATCCTCACAGGGAGAACAAGCATGGCGGAAGGAGGAACGCTGCCGACGATTTATCCCCCTAAAAGCAGGGCTGTCAACTCTACGCATTCAGTGTGAGACTCACGCAATCGACACTTTTCACACGCTCTCGCGCCACACATCCATTTTCTCACGCAGAGAAAAATCGCGGAGCAAAGAGGACACTGACAGACTAGACAGAGCAGGTTACTTATGATATGAAAACAATTCTCAGCTCTCATGTTCTGTCCATTTTATTACGAAATTCAGACAATAAATACCGTTTTGGTGCTTGTAAATGTGACGTGACCGATCGCTGTAGCGCCTCAGTTCAAGTAAACCGATCATCTGTTACCTCTTATTTAAAGATACAGTACAACTTACCGAAAGGTATTTATGCCTCATAATATCATCAATCAGTGTTTTTCAACCACGGAAATAAAGCTGCAGGTGAACAATTATGTCACAGAACGTTACATTTACCCCAGGAAAGCCATTTAATGACCAGCATGTTAGTTGACTAGAAAAAATAGCTATAGAGAGGAGTATTTTGCTAAATATGTGCACTATATTACATTTGTATTATATTTTTACTTGTGTCATAATTGTTATTATAATGAAAACCAAATTATATTTAATTTAATTTGTTAATTTTTAACCTTTAATAATACCAGCTGACAGGGCTCTCTGTATGTTTACAGCATTATGTGAGATTTATTTTTTCTTGAGAAAAATTAACATGTAGGCTATCTACAGTACTGTAGCCTACCTAATATTTATCCAAAGAGTCAATATTGAATCAAAATTGAAATCAAATCCCAAGAATTGAATTGAAATCGTGAAAATTGTGTAAAATTCTGTTTAGTTACCAAATGTTTTGACAATCACAATTACACCTATTGTGATGCAAGTTGTTTTTTTTTTCTTTTCCAATCCATCTGTTTCTTTTGAGCAATTAAAATATCGTGATAATACCGTATACCGTGATAAAAGCTCAATCAATTAATCGCAGCATGAAAATTTTATACCGGCACATGCTTACCCCCAGGGCATCCAAGATGTAGGTGACTTTGTTTCCTCAGAAAAACACACACACACACACAGACAAATCCAAATGACACCCTGCGGCTCGTGACGATACACTGATGTCCTAAGACACCAAACCATAGGTTTTTGTAAGAAACTGATCAATATTTATATCATGTTTTACCTTTGATTTTTTTTTTTACCACAGCCATGTCCATCTGTCCTGAGCACGAGCTCATCATCCGGCTCTTTACATGTGAACGCGTTCTGGCGTAGAATATGCAAACACCGGAAGGGAAACCGGTGATAAAAAACAGTCTCAGATGAGTTTGCGCAAGCAAACGTAATCTTTTAGCTTTAAATCGGTTTAAGCAAGTAATTACCGCTTTGAATAGCCGCTATACCCACAACCTCTGTGCTCTGTGTAAACAATGAGTGTTGTACTCATGCGACGGATCGCTTCCGGTGTTTGCGTATTCTACGCCAGAGCGCTACACGAGTCACGAACCGGATGATGAGCTCGTGCTCAGGACAGATGGACATTGCTGTGTATCAAAGGTAAAACATGATATAAATATTGATCAGTTTCTTACAAAAACCTATGGTTTGGTGTCTTAGGACATCAGTGTATCGTCACGAGCCGCAGGGTGTCATTTGGATTTGTCTGTGTGTGTTTGTGTGTTTCTGAGGAAACAAAAGTCACCTACATCTTGGATGCCCTGGGGGTAAGCAGATACACATCACATTTTCATTTTTGGGTGAACTATCCCTTTAATTAATCGCCCTCATCAGAAATAGCTTCACTTCTGTTTCAAAGATGATGACTGAAGGTCTTGGGTTTGGAACAACATGCGGGTGAGTTATTAATGACAGAATTTACATTTTTGGGTGAACTAACCCTTTAACTTACATGAACTAACAATGAGCAATACATTTGCTGCACTAACCCTAACCCTATATATAACGGTAAACAACCTTATCTGCCCTAGAAACACAAATCTGCATGACTCTCACACTCGTCACTGTGCGTGGGGCAGCAGTTCTGCTTTTTAATGTAGTTTGGCCTAATATAGCCTATTTTATGTGCAACCATAGTTAACTGTAAAAAAAAAAAAAAAAAAGAAAAAAAAAGTGCATTAACCGTTGCAAAATTTTATTTGAATAATACATAAGTAACTCTTGATGGTAATTTTAACTAAGATTGATAAATGCTGTAGAAGTGCTGTTAGTTGTTAGTTCATGTTAAGTAGTTAACTAATGTTAACAAATAAACCTTTTTGCTAAGTGTTACAGCTACTGTTGAACTTACTTAAATATCAGAAAGTCAAATAGCACATCTTCAAAATGTCTCTTTAATGATCTCATGATAATTATGCATTTTACTTGTAGTCTAATGATATTCATGAGGAGTCAGATCAAGAGGAATCAGAAGTCTCAGAGTTCCCTGAATCAGACATATCCAGCTGCTCTGGTTTAGATCCAGACTACAAACCTAAAAGTTCATCCAGTGGAGAAGATTTTTCAATCCCTGACAAAGGAGCACCTAATCTGTCCAGCGAAAATGAAGATTTGAATGATGACAAACAGCAAGACGGCAAATGTACCATAAATAAAGAAAAGAACTCCCAAAGTTACATCAAAAGACACAACAAAAAACAACAGATAAACAAAAAAGACAAAGGCAAACCAGCTGTCACCGTAAAAACTTCAACAAAAAGGGAAGGCTTTAGGCGAGCATGGGACAAAAAACATTATTGTCTCTACTGCAGTAAAGCACAAACCAAGATCTCCAGACATTTGGAAAGAAAACATATGGATATTAAAGATGTGGGATATGCCTTTAGTTTTCCATTAGGTTCCAAAGAAAGAAAAGTTCTTTTGGAACAGTTGAGAAACAAAGGCGATTTCAGACACAATACAGATGTTTTAGAGAAAGGATCAGGACAAATAATAACTTGGAAACAGCCTTCAGTTGATGCTTCTATTAAGGATTACCTGCCATGTCCTTTCTGTTTTGGGATGTTCAGAAAGAAAGATCTATGGAGACATCAGTCGTCGTGCAGAACAAAACAGTCCTGTTTGAAAGATCAAGATGATAACCAAAAAAACACACGAAGAAGAGTGCAAAGTCGTGCTGCATGCCTGCTTCCAATCGCAGCATCCTCCGACGGGTGTCAGAAGATCATCAACACAATGAGACAAGATGATGTGTCGTTTCACATCAGAAATGATTCTTTAATTTGCAAGTATGGAGAATCGCTGTATGGAAAACATGGTCGTGTCAGGTCGAGGCACCAGTACATTGCACAAAGAATGAGGGAGCTTGGCCGATTCATGCTGGTTGCTAAAGAAATGGACAACACTGTCAGAGGTCTTGAAGATTTGTGTGCACCTGCAAGATTTCAGTTTGTTGTTAATGTTGCCAAGCGTCTTACCCAATTTAGTCCAGGCAAGAATGAGTATGGAAAACCTTCAACAGCAGTAAAAATTGGATTCTGTTTGAAAGGGGCTGTAGAGGTCCTGATTGGGCAGGCTCTTATGAATGAAGATGATCTTTCAGAGAAGAAAGCAAAAAAATTCTTTGAACTTCTGGAGAAAAACTGGAGGAACAGTGTTTCTATCGCCGCTCACCAAACCATTCAAGAAAAAAGATGGAATAAAGAAGATGACATCCCCCTCACCAAAAATGTGATTGCTCTGAGAGACCATCTCAGGATGGTAGAAGATGAAGCAAGAGCAAACCTGACACAGCAAATGAATTTACGAGCTTACAAGGCATTAAATGAGACCGTTCTAGCACAAGTTATTATTTTCAACAAGCGCCGTGAAGGCGAAGCATCTCGCTTAACTCTCGACACCTACAAGAAAGCGAGCACAAATGCCATTAATGAGGATATTTACAGTACTTTGTCACCGCTGGAAAAGGAGTTGAGCAAGATATTAACTCGCATAGAAATCAGGGGCAAAAGAGGAAAAAAAGTTCCCGTTTTCTTGACTGAGAGAATGAAGGAGTCAATTAATTTGTTGGTCCAAAGGAGAGAAGAAGCTGGCGTACCTGCTGAGAATCCTTATCTGTTTGCAAGACCTGATGCAATGACAAACATACGTGGATGTGACTGCCTGCGAAAATATGCAAAAGAAAGTAAAACTGAAAACCCTGAACTCCTAAGATCAACAAAATTAAGAAAACAGGTCGCCACACTCTGCCAACTCTTGGACCTTACTGAACAAGAGCTGGAGCAAGTTGCAAGGTTCATGGGTCATGACATCAGAGTTCACTGTGACTTTTACAGACAGACGGACAAAACATTCCAAATTGCCAAAATAAGTAAGCTTCTGTTTGCAATGGAGCAAGGTACTGAAACCCTAAGAGGGAAGAACCTTGACACACTCCGTCCTTCAGTAAACGGTATGTATGCACTATGTATGTTTATTGCTGGTGCACTGTTTACTTTTTGGGTGGGGCTATGCAATCTTCTTGACCGTAACACTGGTTTAACGTGTCATAGAAATGTACTTTCACATAGACCAAGGGCTGGTCACAGACAGAGCTTAGCATAAGTCAGGCCATAGTTCAATTAGGACATTTGAGTAATTTTTTTATAAACATGCTTAGGAAAAACATCACTGCTGTGCATCTTAAGACAGAACAAAGGCTCTGGGATGTTTTAAGATTAGTCCGTGCAAGTTGCTTTCAGTTGAATCAGCTCAGATTTACATTTTAGTCTAGGACTAGGCTTAAATCTTGTCTGTGAAATCAGGGGAAAACGTGTAATTAATATATGTAGCTCACTTAATCAAAGTTACTTTTGTACTTCTGAGTTTTGGACCAAGATCAAGCACTAGTATTTGATTTTTAAAATCTTTTATAGGTGAAAGTCCTTCTGTCTCACAGAGACAAACAAAAAAAGGAAGGCCGAAGAGAGGAAAAGAAGCAAATGAAGGTATAATTTCAATTTTAAATTTAATACTTGTCCATATAAACAGTAAACTTGTCCAGCAAATGTGACATTAATTGGAAGCACCTTTTGTAAAAAGGTGGAAAAGTCTAACTAGTAAAATGTGTATACGTCACAGTAACTACTAACATGAGTAATCTTACTCCTATAAATGATCTCCTCCACTGCATCAGCCGCATCATGTTCTTCATGTCACTTTTTGTTTTTCAGACACATGTTCTGAGCTCTTCTCTCCTCAGAAAGCCCCGGAGAGATGCAGTGAGGATGAGGGTTCAGATACAGCAGGTGAGTTTAAGTTTCTCCAGTCTCTGTGTACAGTGCAGAACCACACTAGATTCTGAACACAATCTCATTTCCACTAGATTCTAAGCCACAACAGTAGTCTTAGTCTAAAATATAGGCACAAAGTCTGAGCTGTTTGAACTGAAAGAAACTTGCACTGACTGACCTTTTAAAATATGCCCGTGCCTTTGTTTGTCTCAAAAAGCACACCAGTAATGTTGCTACTGTTACCCAATCCTTACTAGTCTCAAACATCCTCAATGGTGACACGTCGACGTCACTTCCCTGGTTTGGGAAAAGCAGGTAAAAGTCCACCTACTACGTCTGTGTGCATGTCAACTTGTGATGTGGGCGGAGTCTCGTGACATCACCTTGATTAAAATATAAATAATTTTTTTTTTCCTGAAGTAATAACAACTTAGTTTCACAATGTTTTTTTGTGAAATTGTTTTATCAACAAAATATCATTGCATTCGTCGTTAGATGCATCGCTTTCTGACAGGAAGTTGACATGCACACAGACGTAGTAGGTGGACTTTTACCTGCTTTTCCCAAACAAGGGAAGTGACGTCGACGTGTCACCATTGAGGATGTTTGAGACTAGTAAGGATCGGGTAACAGTTGTTTTTAATACACTCATGGTGGACTTAATTTTTTTTCCAATGCAGCGTTTTGTGGGTACATACCCTATTTACACTACTGTAGAAAATTGGTAAGATTACTTGCACATTGAGTGGTGCAATTTACCAGATCCATCACATGTACCATGTACGGCTGTAGCAAGCCATTCGACAAACTTAAAAATACTGAGATATTCACCTGAGCTAATTACTAATGTTATCACTCCTGTTACTAATGTTACTTAAAGTGCCTTTCTAATTACTCTGTCTGACAAGTAATTTAGATACTCCATAAATAACTTAATTATTCAAACTGTTAATTACATCTTAAACTCCCTATAAACCTTAAAGCATACTTTTTTTTTATTGTCTAACTCTTTATTCTTTCAAAATAAGAACAGGGAATAGTTAAGTAAAACAAAACAAAAAAACAACACTAAAACTTAAACATTTTAATAAAAAAATTAACTTCTTTGGTTAACAAATAAACTTTTAAACTTTGAGTAATTCTAACATTCTAGCATTGAGCCTTTTAGAGTAATGAGTATCATTTAATTTCATATGCACTGATAAACTGTACATGTTTTTGTACAATAATTTACCTGCTCTTAAAAAAAAAATAATACAATTTTTGTGCTGTCATTCATGCACGCATGCTTTTTTTTTTATTAGCACAGTATATAAATAATATTCCAATGTTTTATATACTAATTTCTTATTGCCTAGCTCATTATAAGCATCATCATCTGATCTAAACATTTCTAGACGCTCACATTTTAGTTGTTCATGGAAAGCTCAACTACTAAAATCTATACAAGTTTGTGAAAACAGGTTAACTAAAAACCTGTCATACAGCAATATCTTGACCTCTTCTTTTTGGTATTGCCGTTCAGGAAGACCCATTTCATGATGATAATTTCTATTTTCTTAATTATAAAGTGTAGTGCTGTTTTTAAACTTGTAGTCAATCTATAATGTATTTGTCTAAAATCATTGATTAAAAATAAGTTGGTTCATTCTGCACTTTTCTCCTGTTTTTAGAGGTCCAATGAGTCCTAATAGAATTTAGAAATTGTGTAAATAAATGTCATTAAAAATGTATCTTATCTAATCTTGATGTCAGGCAGTGTTAGGTTTGATATGATGTTTGAACGAGGCTCAGGCGTTATCTGAACCGCTTCATAAGACCAGTTCAAACGCGTCTTAAAATACTCCACCATTAATGCTCATAGAGACTGGAGAGAGTCTGAGGTTTATCTGTGTACTCTCACAATAAAAACTGAAATAGTGTGTTAGTAAATAAAGCAGCTAGCACTTTCTGCTGTCTCTCCTCTTCTTCTGTGAACGTATTTGTGCTGGAGAGAGCATTGTAAATATAAATCAAAACTAAACACTGTTTTATTTCATTTGTTAATCTGTTAATTGAGTAAAATATCTCATGCATTTTTGTGCATGAAGTCTGTTTACAGAAAGTCTGCTCTTTAAGGACTGTTAATCACTCAGTGCTTCAGTACTGAACATCCCACAATTCCTGAGCTTCACTGTTTGTCTGTTTCAGATCGAGAGCAGGCCAAGAAGCTCTCCTCATCAAAGAGGAAAAGAGTGGCTGAGCTCTTCTCTCCTCAGAAAGCCCCAGAGAGATGCATTGAGGATGAGGGTTCAGATACAGCAGGTGAGTTGGTGTTTGTGATGAAGTCCAGGTAACCATAAACACTTTAGTGTTGTCAGCTTTCACTATCAGTGCTTCAGTACTGAACATCCCACAATTCCTGAGCTTCACTGTTTGTCTGTTTCAGATCGAGAGCAGGCCAAGAAGCTCTCCTCATCAAAGAGGAAAAGAGTGGCTGAGCTCTTCTCTCCTCAGAAAGCCCCGGAGAGATGCATTGAGGATGAGGGTTCAGATACAGCAGGTGAGTTGGTGTTTGTGATGAAGTCCAGGTAACCATAAACACTTTAGTGTTGTCAGCTTTCACTATCAGTGCTTCAGTACTGAACATCCCACAATTCCTGAGCTTCACTGTTTGTCTGTTTCAGATCGAGAGCAGACCAAGAAGCTCTCCTCATCAAAGAGGAAAAGAGTGGCTGAGCTCTTCTCTCCTCAGAAAGCCCCAGAGAGATGCATTGAGGATGAGGGTTCAGATACAGCAGGTGAGTTGGTGTTTGTGATGAAGTCCAGGTAACCATAAACACTTTAGTGTTGTCAGCTTTCACTATCAGTGCTTCAGTACTGAACATCCCACAATTCCTGAGCTTCACTGTTTGTCTGTTTCAGATCGAGAGCAGACCAAGAAGCTCTCCTCATCAAAGAGGAAAAGAGTGGCTGAGATCTTCTCTCCTCAGAAAGCCCCAGAGAGATGCATTGAGGATGAGGGTTCAGATACAGCAGGTGAGTTGGTGTTTGTGATGAAGTCCAGGTAACCATAAACACTTTAGTGTTGTCAGCTTTCACTATCAGTGCTTCAGTACTGAACATCCCACAATCCCTGAGCTTCACTGTTTGTCTGTTTCAGATCGAGAGCAGGCCAAGAAGCTCTCCTCATCAAAGAGGAAAAGAGTGGCTGAGCTCTTCTCTCCTCAGAAAGCCCCAGAGAGATGCATTGAGGATGAGGGTTCAGATACAGCAGGTGAGTTGGTGTTTGTGATGAAGTCCAGGTAACCATAAACACTTTAGTGTTGTCAGCTTTCACTATCAGTGCTTCAGTACTGAACATCCCACAATTCCTGAGCTTCACTGTTTGTCTGTTTCAGATCGAGAGCAGGCCAAGAAGCTCTCCTCATCAAAGAGGAAAAGAGTGGCTGAGCTCTTCTCTCCTCAGAAAGCCCCAGAGAGATGCATTGAGGATGAGGGTTCAGATACAGCAGGTGAGTTGGTGTTTGTGATGAAGTCCAGGTAACCATAAACACTTTAGTGTTGTCAGCTTTCACTATCAGTGCTTCAGTACTGAACATCCCACAATTCCTGAGCTTCACTGTTTGTCTGTTTCAGATCGAGAGCAGACCAAGAAGCTCTCCTCATCAAAGAGGAAAAGAGTGGCTGAGATCTTCTCTCCTCAGAAAGCCCCAGAGAGATGCATTGAGGATGAGGGTTCAGATACAGCAGGTGAGTTGGTGTTTGTGATGAAGTCCAGGTAACCATAAACACTTTAGTGTTGTCAGCTTTCACTATCAGTGCTTCAGTACTGAACATCCCACAATTCCTGAGCTTCACTGTTTGTCTGTTTCAGATCGAGAGCAGACCAAGAAGCTCTCCTCATCAAAGAGGAAAAGAGTGGCTGAGATCTTCTCTCCTCAGAAAGCCCCAGAGAGATGCATTGAGGATGAGGGTTCAGATACAGCAGGTGAGTTGGTGTTTGTGATGAAGTCCAGGTAACCATAAACACTTTAGTGTTGTCAGCTTTCACTATCAGTGCTTCAGTACTGAACATCCCACAATTCCTGAGCTTCACTGTTTGTCTGTTTCAGATCGAGAGCAGACCAAGAAGCTCTCCTCATCAAAGAGGAAAAGAGTGGCTGAGATCTTCTCTCCTCAGAAAGCCCCAGAGAGATGCATTGAGGATGAGGGTTCAGATACAGCAGGTGAGTTGGTGTTTGTGATGAAGTCCAGGTAACCATAAACACTTTAGTGTTGTCAGCTTTCACTATCAGTGCTTCAGTACTGAACATCCCACAATTCCTGAGCTTCACTGTTTGTCTGTTTCAGATCGAGAGCAGACCAAGAAGCTCTCCTCATCAAAGAGGAAAAGAGTGGCTGAGATCTTCTCTCCTCAGAAAGCCCCAGAGAGATGCATTGAGGATGAGGGTTCAGATACAGCAGGTGAGTTGGTGTTTGTGATGAAGTCCAGGTAACCATAAACACTTTAGTGTTGTCAGCTTTCACTATCAGTGCTTCAGTACTGAACATCCCACAATTCCTGAGCTTCACTGTTTGTCTGTTTCAGATCGAGAGCAGGCCAAGAAGCTCTCCTCATCAAAGAGGAAAAGAGTGGGGAAAAGGGCTAAAGGGAAAGCTAAGGGTAAGTTTTTATTATATCTTTGCTCCTAACAATTTTGATAACTGATGGATCTAAAGATTATTAGAACATTTATTTGTCTTTACAGCACCCCTGCCCTCCACATTTAGTATGTCTTCCTTAACAGATACACCCAATTCAGGTCTTGCAGTCTCTACTAATGAGCTGATGAGTTAATGATTCGTAATGATGCATTGATTATAAAAGTGTTGACCACTTCCATAATGCTTAGGAAAAAAACAACGCCTTTTCATGGCAGGCTTTACATTTTACTTGGAGTTTAAAACTAGTAAAATAGGCCCACGGTTTGTGTATTTTCTTCAAAATAATCTTCAATTTAAATTTATTATTTTAATTGTATTTATATTACTAATAACATTTAGTTTAAACAAAAAACAAGACACTCCTAAAGTATCATGTTTAAAAAACAAACAAAAAACATTGAATAGGACTAGTCTAAAGCGTTTCTCAACTGGTGGGTCAGTTTCTGTTCAGTTTCTTACAAAAGCCTATGGTTTGGTGTCTTAGGACATCAGTGTATCGTCACAAGCCGCAGGGTGTCATTTTAAGTTTGGCATTTTTCAGTGTTTCCTCAAAACTATTTTTTTTATAGTTCAGCAATTTTAAGTTCAATTCTTGGGTGACTTTTTTTCCCATTATTTTTATTTTTTTGCAAAAAAAGTCAAAAGCAAAAACTTCTTTACTTATTTATGACCATTTGTTCACTTCATATTTGTTAGTGTTTATGACTAATCCTGTTAATCTACATGCATTAATGCATTAATTATTTATTATTGTTATCATGTGGATTGCTGGCTTGTGGGGTGTGCATGCTATTTACAATCTCCCCAGGTCAGCAGAGTCCCAGAATGCCAGTGGGCGGGGCCTGTGGTGTGGTGATTTATAGCTATTGGTTGATGTCTTGCTCTAGAGGTGGTCACGTGCAGATATATTTGTCCATGTAACGTCATCAATCCCACAGTATCCAAACAAGCTGCGTTTGGCGCTTGATTGATTAAATGCTTTTGTTTGTAATGAGGAGGGCAACTTAAGCTATGAAACTTGCAGAATGTTTTAATGGTACAGAGACCTCTTAAGACTAGTTTGAGCCAGGTTTTTTTTTGTTAGTACTGATGCATACTTAACAAATGGAATGAATTGGAACAAATATTTTTGAGGATAAAATTAGGACAAAATACTTTCTCTGACTGTGGACAAGTAAAAGCAGGTTAAGAAAGCTACATTTTGGTCTGTTTTTATTGTTCTGCAATCTGTATTGTCTTTGTCATTTGTAGAGATATCCGGAATAACACTGAGGAAACCATGGAGTGAAGCAGAGAGAAGGGCGGTAAACAAACATCTAGCAAGGTTTGTGGCAGAACAAAGAGTTCCTGGAAAAGCAGACTGCATGAGGTGCCTAGAAGAAGAGAAGGTCCTGAAGGAACGATCTTGGAAAGATGTTAAGAACTTTGTTTACAACACAATTGCTGCGGTGAAACGGAGGTCTGCTTCACGAATCCTTATGTTTTAAAAACGTCTGTGTCTGTGTTCGCCTTCAGTGTTAATTTCTGTGTTAAATGAATAAAACCGAGCTGTTCACTCTGGTTCATCTGCTTCGTCAAATTACACGAATAAAACAGTCTAACAAACGTTTAAGTAGACTGTTTTTAAAATACTTTTTTTTGCATTTCTCTAGTAGCTTAATGGTGACCAACAGGACAATGCTTAATCAATCACTTTCATTTATATAGCGCTTTTAACAATACAGATTGTAGCAAAGCACTGAAAATGACCAAATAGAAGAATAGAGTGATGGTAATGTATAATGACCAGATTAAACTATTTATTCTATCTTAATGCAACATGAAAAAAAAAGCTCTGAGTCATTACTGAACTCATGTTTGTTCAGTTAAATAATAACTTGGAGATGTTCATTCTAAAACAAATAAATAGATAAAAATAATGTACTAATTAATTAAAATATTCTAAAATAATTAAATCTGAAACGGACTCAATAGCGCCCCCCATGAAAATGTCCTCACTCAGGTGGTAAAAAACTGGGTCTTTTCCTTTGTTTTTTAAAGAATCTGAGGTGATAATGTGAATCACAGAGACATCTAGTGTTTAAATCTAGTCAACATTTACCTGTAGATGCAGCAGAAATGGTGGTCCTCAGTTTACAGGTTAATTTACCCGGACCTCACTATGACTGTCAAACAGGAATGTGTGTGTGTGTGTGTGTGTGTGTGTGTGTGTGTGTGTGTGTGTGTGCGCGTGTGCATGTCTCTGTGTGTGTGTGTGTGTGTGTGTGTGTGTGTGTGTGTGCGCATGCACCAAGAGCATGATCTTGGTTTCAGGGATCTGTGTGTGTGTGTGTGTGTGTGTGTGTGTGTGTGTGTGTGTGTGCGCGTGTGCATGTCTGTCTGTGTGTGTGTGTGTGTGTGTGTGTGTGTGTGTGTGTGTGTGTGTGTGTGTGTGTGTGTGTGTGTGTGTGTGCGCATGCACCAAGAGCATGATCTTGGTTTCAGGGATCTGTGTGTGTGTGTGTGTGTGTGTGTGTGTGTGTGTGTGTGTGTGTGTGTGTGTGTGTGTGTGTGTGTGCGCGTGTG
>CM038633.1:37800593-37803093 GCA_021554675.1 Leuciscus idus | reverse complement strand
ATGTCGTTATAACGAGATCTTATGTTGTTAAAACAACATCTTTTCTCGTAATAACTATATGTTATGTCGTTAAAACGACCTCTTTTCTCGTAATAACACGATGTTATGTCGTTAAAACAACATCTTTTCTCGTAATAACGAGATGTTATGTTGTTAAAATGACATCTTTTCTCGTAATAACGAGATGTTACGTCGTTTTAACAACATTTTCTCGTAATAACTAGATGTTGTCGTTTTAACTAAATCTTTTCTCATAATAACGAGATGTTATGTCATTAAAACGACATCTTTTCTCGTAATAACGAGATGTTACGTCGTTTTAACAACATTTTCTCGTAATAACTAGATGTTATGAAATTTTAACGACACCTTGTCTCGTAATAACGAGACGTTATGTCGTTAAAACAACATCTTTTCTCGTAATAACTAGATGTTGTCATTAAAACGACATCTTTTCTCGTAATAACTATGTTGTTGTTAAAACGACATCTTTTCTCATAATAACAAGATGTTATGTCGTTTTAACGACATCTTTTCTCGTAATAACGAGATGTTATGTAATTTTAACGACACCTTTTCCCGTAATAACGAGATGTCTTTTAAACACCTTTTTCTCGTTATAACGAGATATGTCATTTTAAAGACATCTTTTTCTCCTAATAACTAGATGTTATGTCGTTTTAATTACATATTTTTCTCGTAATAACTAGATGTTGTCGTTTTAACGAAATCTTTTCTCATAATAACGAGATGTTATGTCATTAAAACGACATCTTTTCTCGTAATAACGAGATGTTATGTCGTTTTAACAACATTTTCTCGTAATAACTAGATGTTGTCGTTTTAACGAAATCTTTTCTCATAATAACGAGATGTTATGTAATTTTAACGACACCTTGTCTCGTAATAACGAGATATGTCATTTTAATGACATATTTTTCTCGTAATAACGAGATGTTATGTTGTTAAAACGACATCTTTTCTCGTAATAACGAGATGTTATGTCGTTTTAATGATATATTTTTCTCGTAATAACGAGATGTTATGTTGTTACAACAACATCTTTTCTCGTAATAACGGGATGTTATGTTGTTTTAATGACATATTTTTCTCGTAATAACGATGTTATGTCATTTTAAAGACATCTTTTTCTCCTAATAACGAGATGTTATGTCGTTAAAACGACATCTTTTCTCGTAATAACAAGATGTTATGAAGTTTTAACATCTTTTTCTAGTAATAACTAGATGTTATGTCGTTTTAACAACATATTTTCTCGTAATAACGAGATTTTGTCATTTTAACGACATCTTTTCTCATAATAATGAGATGTTATGTCGTTTTAAACAACATCTTTTCTCATAATAACGAGATTTTATGTCGTTAAAGGGTTAGTTCACCCAAAAATGAAAATTCTGTCAGTAATTACTCACCCTCATGTTGTTCCAACCGCGTAAGACCTTCGTTCATCTTCGGAACACAAATTAAGATATTTTTGATGAAATCTGAGAGCTGATAACTTCTCCATAGGCTGCTAGGTGGCCCAAACTTGCTGGCCCAGAAAAGTTATTAAAGAGATCGTTAATATAGTCCAAGTGACTACAGTGGCTCAATCTTAAGTATATCAAGCGACGAGAATACTTTTTGTGCGCAAAAACAAACAAAAATAACGACTTTATTCCACTATTCATTTCCTTCTCTCTGGGCCTCGTAAGTGTTTTTGTGCAGCGCGTCTGTGTTACACGTCACCACGTAGGCTCGCTATTGGCCGACGCTTGTCATGTGTGTGACGCGCAGCGCAAAAACACTACGTGAACCAACTAGTGGCCCAGAGAGAAGGAAATGAATAGTGGAATAAAGTCGTTATTTTTGTTTGTTTTTGCGCACAAAAAGTATTCTCGTCGCTTGATATACTTAAGATTGAGCCACTGTAGTCACTTGGACTATATTAACGATCTCTTTAATAACTTTTCTGGGCCAGCAAGTTTGGGCCACCTAGCAGCCTATGGAGAAGTGATCAGCTCTCAGATTTCATAAAAAATATCTTAATTTGTGTTCCGAAGATGAACGAAGGTCTTACGCGGTTGGAACAACATGAGGGTGAGTAATTACTGACAGAATTTTCATTTTTGGGTGAACTAACCCTTTAAAACTCAATGGAGAGCGTGACTTAATCTGCATGTCTTTGATTTTTCTCAGTAGATCTTCTGACTCACAGACGTCTCCGTCTTTTCTCTCTACATATTCCTGTGAAGTCACGAATGTGTGGGAAAATGTCCCGTCATCACTTCTCCAGCTCAGGGAAAGATGGATCTCAGCGTGAGACTGGAGGATCTGCATCTGTCCTGATGCTGCAGAACATGTGAGAGTGAAGATACACACACATCAACAACACTATAGGAGTTTCACACATGAGAACATGCCTCACACACACTCATGATCTCCAGTTGCTGCTGTTTCTGCAAATCCAACACAAGAGAGCGGACGTGTGTGTGCCAAA
>CM038633.1:37778093-37795593 GCA_021554675.1 Leuciscus idus | reverse complement strand
GAGAAACTATGAGTCTCCCCTGAGAAACTATGAGTCTCCCCTGAGAAACTTTGAGTCTCCCCTGAGAAACTATGAGTCTCCCCTGAGAAACTATGAGTCTCCCCTGAGAAACTTTGAGTCTCCCCTGAGAAACTTTGAGTCTCCCCTGAGAAACTATGAGTCTCCCCTGAGAAACTTTGAGTCTCCCCTGAGAAACTTTGAGTCTCCCTTGAGAAACTTTGAGTCTCCCCTGAGAAACTTTGAGTCTCCCCTGAGAAACTTTGAGTCTCCCCTGAGAAACTATGAGTCTCCCCTGAGAAACTCTGAGTCTCCCTTGAGAAACTTTGAGTCTCCCCTGAGAAACTTTGAGTCTCCCCTGAGAAACTTTGAGTCTCCCTTGAGAAACTTTGAGTCTCCCCTGAGAAACTTTGAGTCTCCCCTGAGAAACTTTGAGTCTCCCTTGAGAAACTTTGAGTCTCCCCTGAGAAACTTTGAGTCTCCCCTGAGAAACTATGAGTCTCCCCTGAGAAACTATGAGTCTCCCCTGAGAAACTTTGAGTCTCCCCTGAGAAACTTTGAGTCTCCCCTGAGAAACTATGAGTCTCCCCTGAGAAACTATGAGTCTCCCCTGAAAAACTATGAGTCTCCCCTGAGAAACTTTGAGTCTCCCTTGAGAAACTTTGAGTCTCCCCTGAGAAACTTTGAGTCTCCCTTGAGAAACTTTGAGTCTCCCCTGAGAAACTTTGAGTCTCCCTTGAGAAACTTTGAGTCTCCCCTGAGAAACTTTGAGTCTCCCCTGAGAAACTTTGAGTCTCCCCTGAGAAACTTTGAGTCTCCCCTGAGAAACTATGAGTCTCCCCTGAGAAACTTTGAGTCTCCCCTGAGAAACTTTGAGTCTCCCCTGAGAAACTTTGAGTCTCCCTTGAGAAACTTTGAGTCTCCCCTGAGAAACTTTGAGTCTCCCTTGAGAAACTTTGAGTCTCCCTTGAGAAACTTTGAGTTCCCCTGAGAAACTTTGAGTCTCCCTTGAGAAACTTTGAGTCTCCCTTGAGAAACTTTGAGTTCCCCTGAGAAACTTTGAGTCTCCCTTGAGAAACTTTGAGTCTCCCTTGAGAAACTTTGAGTCTCCCTTGAGAAACTTTGAGTCTCCCCTGAGAAACTTTGAGTCTCCCTTGAGAAACTTTGAGTCTCCCTTGAGAAACTTTGAGTTCCCCATAGAAACTTTGAGTTCCCCTGAGAAACGTTGAGTTCCCTTGAGAAACTTTGAGTCTCCCTCGAGAAACTTTGAGTTCCCGAGAAACTTTGAGTTCCCCTGAGAAACTTTGAGTCTCCCTTGAGTAACTTTGAATTCCTCCAAGAAACCGATACAACTATTGATCATAAAAAATGTATCAAGAATTTTTGAGATTAACATTAATAAGGTTTAATAAATGATTTAGTTAGTTCATTTGAACTAATGTAGTAAACCTTACACTCTTAGAAGAAAAGGTTCTATATAGAACTTTAAAAGGTTCCGTCTGGCGCTTCATATATAGAACCTTTTAGGGGTTCCCATCATGAGATTATTTTAAGTACATTTACATATTTTTTATAAAAAAAAATATTTATTAAATTGTATGAATTAAGCAGCTTATAAACATACTTTATAACTAGAAAAAAAATTAAATGACCCATTAAACATTAAAGTATTAAGTATTAAAGACATTTCTCCTTATATAGAACCTTTTTGGCATAAAGGTTCTTTAAAATTTAATCAAGAACCTTAGAGTTCTATATAGAACCACTCAACCTTTTTAATAATTTGAATCACTTGTTAACCTTTTCTTGTTTAGTTATATTATTTTAACACTGTCTCTTTCACACTGTTGCAGAAGTAAATCAACACTTTGAGCCTGAACGTTTGAATACAGGTGGTTCGTGTTCTGAATATATAGTGAGAACCCACATATGACACCTGCACACTGACAACCCGTGTGTGTGTGTGTGTGTGTGTGTGTGGTTCAGTGGAGGAGAACGTCTCTCAGTGAAACGCTCATTTAGCAGCTGAAGTCACGTCAGCCAGACAATAAGAGCCAGTGCTTCCTTCCTGCTGTTCCAGTCCACTTCACAAACTCAATGTCTCTCTCTCTCTCTCTTTCTCTCTCTCTCTCGTAGCAGGAAAAAAAAAAGAAGTTCAAGTTTTATAAAAAAAAATTATTTGGGCAAGCTAAAATGGCAATTTGGTTGTCACGAAAAGGAAAATTGAATGATGGTGAATCAGCTGATGTGTTTGCAGTGTTAAAGGGTTTAATTAAATCCTGTATAAATAGAGTTTAGCTATTACAGGTTGGTTAATGACTTGGTTGTTTTCAGATGTAAATGAGGCATAAACAGATGTATTTGCGATGTTGACCCTGATGGCTGTCTCCACATTTATGCATGAGGGAGTTTTGATTGTAAAGGAAAGGAAGGAAAAAGGGAAAAAGAGGCAAAACCTTCATTTATTTATTTTTAGAAACTAGTGTTTTTGAGTTTCTAAGATGCTGTCACATCTTGAGACTGTTTTTTAAAGCTTTTTTTACTAAGATAATCAGACTATAACATTTTTGTAGATAAAGTGATCTTAAAGTCAATAAAAGTCTCTCTCTCTCTCTCTCTCTCTCTCTCTCGCTCTCGGTCTCAGAGAACATGAGTTAACTTGATCAGAATACAGAGAGACTACAGACGGAAAAGTCTAAAAAACGACAACAAAATAAACGAATCATAAGTGTCTAACGAGGCTTAAATCAGGGCGATTCTTCAATCACTTTTGACTGAAATCTGTATAAAAATATGGAAACACTTTACAATAAGGTCTCATTAGTTAATGTTGGAAAATGCATTAACAATGAGCGATACATTTGTAACAGTATTTAGGAATGTTTGTTAATGTTAGTTAATAAAAACACAATTGTTAGTTCATATTAGCTCAGATCCATTAAATTATATTAACTGACAAAAATGTTTGATTTTAGTAATGTATTACTAAATGTTGCAATTTAAATAACCTAACAATGAATTTCTAAATTCACATTTATATGTGTGTGTGTGAGAGAGAGAGAGTTATTGTATATATGGTTTATGAGGACACAAATGTGTTTAATGACATGGATATTACAATGTAAACATGGACACTTTCTGTGTCCTCATGAACCAAATGGCTTAAAAAATCATGCAAAACTGTGTGTTTCTGGAATTCAAAAAACACAGAAGGTTTTGCGTGATGGATAGGTTTAGGGGTCGAGTTTGTGTGTGTGTGTGTGTGTGTGTGTGTGTGTGTGTGTGTGTGATGGGTAGGTTTAGGGGTCGGGTTAGTGTGTGTTTGTGTGTGTGATGGGTAGGTTTAGGGGTCGGGTTAGTGTGTGTGTGTGTGTGTGTGTGTGTGTGTGTGTGTGTGTGATGGGTAGGTTTAGGGGTCGGGTTAGTGTGTGTTTGTGTGTGTGATGGGTAGGTTTAGGGGTCGGGTTAGTGTGTGTTTGTGTGTGTGATGGGTAGGTTTAGGGGTCGGGTTAGTGTGTGTGTGTGTGTGTGTGTGTGATGGGTAGGTTTAGGGGTCGGGTTAGTGTGTGTGTGTGTGTGATGGGTAGGTTTAGGGGTCGGGTTAGTGTGTGTTTGTGTGTGTGATGGGTAGGTTTAGGGGTCGGGTTAGTGTGTGTTTGTGTGTGTGATGGGTAGGTTTCGGGGTCGGGTTAGTGTGTGTGTGACTGATTCAAGCTGATAGAAGAGCAACTTTGACTGAAATAACCACTCGTTACAACCGAGGTATGCAGCAAAGCATTTGTGAAGCCACAACACGCACAACCTTGAGGCGGATGGGCTACAACAGCAGAAGACCCCACCGGGTACCACTCATCTCCACTACAAATAGGAAAAAGAGGCTACAATTTGCACGAGCTCACCAAAATTGGACAGTTGAAGACTGGAAAAATGTTGCCTGGTCTGATGAGTCTGGATTTCTGTTGAGACATTCAGATGGTAGAGTCAGAATTTGGCGTAAACAGAATGAGAACATGGATCCATCATGCCTTGTTACCACTGTGCAGGCTGGTGGTGGTGGTGTAATGGTGTGGGGGATGTTTTCTTGGCACACTTTAGGCCCCTTAGTGCCAATTGGGCATCGTTTAAATGCCACGGCCTACCTGAGCATTGTTTCTGACCATGTCCATCCCTTTATGACCACCATGTACCCATCCTCTGATGGCTACTTCCAGCAGGATAATGCACCATGTCACAAAGCTCGAATCATTTCAAATTGGTTTCTTGAACATGACAATGAGTTCACTGTACTAAAATGGCCCCCACAGTCACCAGATCTCAACCCAATAGAGCATCTTTGGGATGTGGTGGAACGGGAGCTTCGTGCCCTGGATGTGCATCCCACAAATCTCCATCAACTGCAAGATGCTATCCTATCAATATGGGCCAACATTTCTAAAGAATGCTTTCAGCACCTTGTTGAATCAATGCCACGTAGAATTAAGGCAGTTCTGAAGGCGAAAGGGGGTCAAACACAGTATTAGTATGGTGTTCCTAATAATCCTTTAGGTGAGTGTATATATATTTAAATTACTATTATTATCATAATCAGATAGGCTATCTTGGCAACAAAAACAGAAGAGACAAGCATTATTTCTGCCATCTGTAGCCCGAGAATCATTGCCTGTCCTTTGGTTTGTATAATAGTAACTTATAAATCTACATTTAGATTATTAGACAATATCGAAATAAAGTGACTCTGCAGAGTTTTGCATTCACATTACCGCACACACATTACTACACACACACATTACTGCACACACACATTACCGCGGGATGGCGGGTGTTCATTTCATAAACTGTGGACAATGGTGGCTTATTTAATGTATAAATTAATGTATATGTCCAAAAAACGGTTAAAGTCATACTTTGTAGTGCTATCGTGGCGTAATAATCTGTTTGGTTGTAAAATGTATTACCTGAATGAAATGAAATCGAATGTTTTGTCCTGAGGAATCATTCATTCGCAGACAGCTTACGAAGATGTTCAAACTTCAGCAAATAAAGATCTTCATCGCTGGCAAAAATATGATGCATTTGCAGATTTGCTTTCACTGACTGTACTGTCGGTCCACTTCATCTAACACTCAGATGTCCTTAAATCTTCCTGTTCCGACTCCGAGTCGAGTGTGAATTGAAAGCGCTTCAGATTCAGCGCAGGAACTGAACAGATCATTCAAACTGATTTGCGAACCGATTTAGACAGATCTCTCTACTTGTTTGATAAAGTCTTTGAACAGAATCGACTCAAAAGAGTGAGTCATTTGTGAATTGAGCATCGCTCATGCCCCAGAAAAAAGAGACAGCGCGCTTGGAATAAACTACGCATTTAACAACATGTGTCGCTGCATTACAATAAAGTAACGAGAGGAACGTCGCCCAACGTAACGAAGTAAAGTACTGTTTTTTCATTAGAAATGTACTCGAGTTAAAGTAAAAGTACCCACATTTAAATCTAGGCTACTCTTAAAAGTACAATTTTACCAAAAAAATACTCCAGTAGCCTAAATGTAACGAGGTAAATGTTACTACCCACCTCTGGTCGGGTTAGAGTGTGTGTGTGTGAGAGATGGGGGTCGGGTTAGTGTAAAAGGAGAGAATATACAGTTTGTACAGTATAAAACCATTACGTCTATGGAGGTCCTCACAACTATAACTAAACGAATGTGTGCGTGTGTGTGTGTGTGTGTGTGTGTGCATTGGTACATCAAAGGCCCCGGCTGAGATGAGACTGATCTGCTGTTGATTTAGCTCTGGCTCAGAGATGGAGAGAGTTTGAGGAACGAGTAAAAGAGTTGCAGACTCGCACTCCTCCTTTTCATCTTCTGCTCCCTTTCTTCTGTGCGTCTTTGAACTGAGGGCCTTTATGTAGGAATATATGCCTTCAGACACAAGTGAAGAGGGTAAACATGTGCTACCAGACACACACACACACACACACACACACACACACACACACACACACACACACACACACACACACACACAGACAGACACTTTTTAAATATTTAATTAATAATAATATTAGTTTAATAAATTCATTGATTAAGGTTTGAGGTTATTAAATAATTAGCATGACTTCTGGAAAATCTTCATTGTAGACGCATGGAAAACTGTGATTACAAAATGTCTCCTTTTTTTGTCTCAATCAAACGGCAAGTAAACGATGACAGAACATTCAACTCTTCCTTTAAACGACATCAATAGTGTTGAAAAAAATTTTTTAATCTCTGAGAAACTTGATTAAATCCTGCCTGAAACAGGTTGAGTTCATAAAGATCTGAGCGGCTTTGAATCTCCTGTGGAGTTTTTCTCCTGAGGATCAGAACACACACACACACACACACACACACACACACACACACACACACACACACACACACACACACACACACACACACACAGATTCAAGATTCCTAAAGCTTTATTGGCATGGTGAAAGAAATCTTTACATTGTCAAAGCATTCATAACACTATAAAAAATAAAATAATAATAATAATAAAAAATAATAAATAAAAAAACTATATAAAAATACATATATATATATATATATATATATATATATACAGTATATATACATTAAAAACACACACACACACACACTCTCTCTCTCTCTCTCTCTCTCTCTCTCTCTCTCTCTCTCTCTCTCTCTCACACACACACACACACACCTCCCCCACTGGGCACTTCCTCCTATCAGGAGGACCTCAGTGAAAGATTTTAATCCTGTGAAACATTTCCTGCTCTGACAAGAAATCAATCAGCGATCCATCAGCGTGACGTGATGAAAAGCCCAGATCACACACTCTCCTGCGAATACACACACACACAACAAAGACCCGGAGGAAGAGAGAGAACGAGATAAAGACCAACACAAGAGCAGAAGACGTGTGAAATAAGTGTCAGTGAAGCGTCTGCCTCAGAAAACACAATCAGGACGAAGAAACTCACTCAGAAGATGAAAAATACACTTCACTCATAAACCAATAAACAAACATCAAACACACACACACACACACACACACACACACACACATTTGCATAATTGCATATTAATGTTTAACCCAAGCTGAAGACTGAAGTTAAAGGATATTATTCACACACTCACACACACACACACACTCTCACACACACACACACACACACACACACACACACACACACACACACACACACACACACACACACACACACACACACACACACACACACACACACACGTAGGCTGGGTCACGGCCTATTTTTAAGCTCAGAGGAAACAGTGAAAAGTGTTTTTTTAGGAACTGAGTGGTTTGGCTTTCCTGTGTGGTTTCAGATGTGTGTGTGTGTGTGTGTGTGTGTGTGTGTGTGTGTGTAGTTTCCTATATGACTCACAGTGATTTCCATGCGTGTTGATACGTGTAAGGCCGTCCCGTGTGTGTGTGTGAGACGCCGAAAGAGGATCCGACTGTAAACACAACCCTGAGGAAACGAGCACAGCTCTGGGATATTATTATTATTTATTAAAGCTGGCAGTAAAACTGCTCATATCTCACACTAATAAACTCCTCCAATCTTCTCTAGAAGAGAGTCTGAAACTAAACCAGACGCTGGTTTATACAGATTCTGCTCGTGCTTTTTATTCTCAGTTTAGTTCCTTCAAATAATCAAGACACATTTACTGGAGACGCAAAATGACTGAAGATATTACGTCTTGTTTATGACAAATTTATAATAATGAAGTGAGTTTGTGTTTAAAACAACAACAAAAATCTGCCAAAGGAGTCAGAAAAAACATGAGTTTCCTTTTATAATCAGTGTAGAACAGCTTTACATTTCCTTGAACAAAAGCCCAGTGTGTGTGTGTGTGTGTGTGTGTGTGTGTGTGTGTGTGTGTGTGTGTGTGTGTGTGTGTGTGTGTGTGTGTGTGTGTGTGTGTTTTATGGTCTCCCTGTGAAGCGATCAGAGGCAAATGGACCCTCACAGTTTCTGAAGGTCCAGGAAACAGACTCTAATCCACAAAGCAATTCACAACAACAAAAGGTGCATTCCTGCAGAGAGAACACACACACACACACACACACACACACACACACACACACACACACACACACACTTAACGACTCCATTTGGAGGAGTGTTTCGCTCTTATTGCCTTGTTGTCTATTGAGCTGCTAAAACTTGTTAACTCGCACATAAATTCCACACACACTATTTTAGGGCCATGAAGATCTGAATCAGTTGTTGAACATTGTTACCAAGTTCTTCCTCAGTGTTTCTGACTCGTTTTCCAGCACAAATAAATAATCATTCTTAAATCAAGATACATTTACTGGAGATATTAAGTCTTGAGTTCTGAATTAAATATCAAAATGAGTTTGAGTTTAAAACAAAAATCGAATCTTAATGCAAAGGGAAAACATTTTTCTGACTCATTAGCAGATGTTTGTTCTTGTTTTAAACATTAACTTCCTGAGAATTTGGAGTAAAAATGTGTTTCAATTTCAAGAAAAACATGTCAAAACGCTCTAAAAACAGGGATATTTTTTATGCAAAATATCATTTCCAATGTGTTTCTTGACTGATTCTGGGTTTAAATGTGACCTGACCTGAGATTCACTGTTGATATTTGATTTAAATGAGTTGAGAACAGCTGATACACACACACACACACACACACACACACACACACACACTCACAGCTGAGAGATCCGAGCCGGCGGGGGGGAATCAACAAACGCCTGAAACACACAATAAAAGAAGACAAAGACAGACACTTTATGAGCCTCACACAGGTGGCCAGGTGGTCACACACACACACACACACACACACACACACACACACACACACACACACACACACACACACACACATATTCTCTCTCTCACACACACACACACACACACACTCTCCTCTTACACTAACCCGACCCCTAAACCTACCCATCACACAAAACTTTCTGCATTTTTACATAAAAAAAAAAACTTGAATTACTTTATTTTTATTACAGATTTACAAATGAGGACGTCCCTAAATGAAGGTTTTTGGGGATTTTGTGTTTTGGTCACTTCTGGGTACACATTTTTCCCCAAAATACAGTTAAGTAGGCACACACACACACACACACACACACACACACACACACACACACACACACACACACACACACACACACACACACACACACAGATAAATCCTGAATAAATGCAATGTTAGTTCAACAAACTCTTGACTCTCCAAATGAAATGAGACACTAGACAACAGCATTTTGCATTAATTTGTATATTTTTGCATTAAAGTTAACATGTTTCCATCTGTTTCTCCATTCTCTCATGTTGCAGTAAGTGTTGATATTTTGTTATATTCAGACATGAGTAAATCTGTCCTTTGCAATAAATATCATAAAATAATAGAGCTTCACATAATAAATATTTTTTACAACAACGAAAAAAGTTAAACAGTTTTGACATTTTCTTTTAAAAATAGCCGTAAATTCCTCTTACGCACACAACTTTACATCAACAAAATGAGAACAAGCGAACGGTTTCATAACATCCTCGCGAGATCCGGTAACAGCTACATTTTACCGTCTGGCCTGGCACAAAGTCCTTCACAGGTTTGGTTTCCAAAGCACCATCACTAAACTCTCTCTGGTGTGTGTGTGTGTGTGTGTGTGTGTTAGATAGTAGCTGTACACAGTCGGGTAAGGCAAACGCTGGTTCAGAAAATAATCCTCCAGAAAACGCCACCGAAACAAGTGGTTTTCACATTCCTCTGAGAGGGGCGGAGCTTATATGTGCTCATTAACATAACCCCTCCCCTTGCCCCACCTCTTTTCCTGCAGCAGCGATACAGCTTTCCCAGCTCATGAAACGATATCTCTCGATATACAGTCAAACCTAAATGTATTCAGACTCCTTCAACATTTCTCACATTAGCACAGTTTATTCGCTATAGTTTAGAAAATGGTGATGAAATATGAGCAGAACTCAGTTGATATTTGACTGGTTTTGTCCATCCTTCTGTTAGACTGTCTCACACATGAATTATGTTGAATATCTATCAGCTGTTAAATTTAACTACACAATTAGATAATACCAGTTTAGCTCAACCAATCACCAAGCAATGCTTCATTTTGTTCAGTCTGTGTGTAAAAAGAGCATTAGCAATTAAAGACAAAACACTTCAGCAAAACATGATCATCTCAAAGTGTCCCAATCATTTTTGGTCCCAAATTTGTATAATTTGACTGGTTATCCACCGTATGAAGATTTTTTTTGGGTCTAATGTGTCACAGTTTACTTTATTTTGCTCTCCTCACTTACATGAACTATAGTGTCCTGCACACACTACACACTAACAAAATGTGGGTCAAATATGAACAAACCCAGACGTTTAACCCAATGTTTGGTCTATATTTGACCTAAAATTGGGTTAAAACAACCCAGCATTTTGTAGAGTGTAGTAAAAAAAATATCAAAAATGATATCCGGTGTCTGAATAATTTTTGGTTTGACTGAATGTGCTCATTAACATAACTCCTCCCCTTTGCCCCGCCTCTTTCCCCTGTTTTCCACGTCCCGCAGCAGCGATTCGGCTTCCCCGGCTCATATCCCGATATCTCTCGACACACATCGATTAATCAGGACGGTTTTCCCGGCGTCTGGTTCCAGTTCTGCATCTTGCAGTAAACGGTGTTGGAGTTCTTGCATCGGCAGCCGGGCCGGTTCACGCGGTCGTAGCACGAGCTGCACGCTCTCACACAACCCTTAGCGGGAAGATAGCAGAGCAAGCACGGGAAGAGCACGGACATCAGGCCCATGCACAGGAATCGGGAACAACACTGCGGATTCGACAGCGAACACGGCCGGTCCGCGCACGGGTCGCCGACATCATCATCGTTAGAACAGTGATAGAAGATTCCCTTCACCAAACACATGCACGTCCCGTATTCGACCGCGCTCTCGGCCGAACACACACACTGTCCGTCGCACGCGAGCCGCGTCGGGAGCGTCCGCGGAGCCGTGCATTCGCTACACTTGCATTTTCCGCAATTCTCGCATATGTACGAATGCAAATCGAGCTTTTCCGTCTGAGTCTGTTTGAGAGGAGGGAGGAACGGATGCAAGGATGATTTCGGCTGAGTCCGTATGGTTCTGTTCGACGCTAACAATCCCTGCTCCGAAGACACGCTCCCGTTACTCCTGTTACTCCCGTTACTATCATTGCTCCCGTTACTCTCGTTACTCCCGGAGCTTGTGGACCTGCTGAGCGCCGGTGGACGAGCCGATCCGTGCTCGTAGTTGTTGTTCAGGTTCACCAGGAGCACCTCGTGAGTCCTCTCGCGCTTGTCCGGGGTCCGCGGCCCCGGGGCCGGTCTGTGCGGGACAACCGGGCCCTCCGTGTACTCGTTACGTGAGCGGATGGCTTTGATTTGATCCAGGGACAGGACGGTCCCGGACGGGAGGTCCGGATGTCTGACGGTCCGACCGTGGCGATCCATAAGACACGATCAGCAACTCCAGACAACAGCACTGATGAGATGTTCATCTGAGACCCTGAGAGAGAGAGAGAGAGAGAGAGAGAGAGAGAGAGAGAGAGAGAGAGAGAGAGAGAGAGAGAGAGAGAGAGAGAGAGAGAGAGAGAGAGAGAGAGAGAGAGAGAGAGAGAGAGAGAGAGACAGAATTAGTTATATTAAATATTAGAAGATTAAACATTCATAAAACGTTGACTGACAGTGCCTTGTTTACAAGCAATCTACAAGCAATCACATCATTAACGCATGGCACAAGCTGATTGGCCTCTTCTGATCCTGCAGCCAATGAGATTGCTTGCTCAACATTTACATAGTCTGGTTCAGTGTTCCTCTGAACCCCTCCACCTCCCCAGCTCCTCCTGCCGAACTCTGATACAGGACTTATGTGTGTGTGTTTATGCAGCAGCAGATCTAGTCCACCAGGACCAAATACAGTAAAGTCCCCCTGTGGTTTAATGTAGTTTATGTGTCTATGTGGTGTTTTTAATCTGCTTTAAGACAAAGCATGTGTAAGTTCATAAGTCGACACCATTGCTGAGTATTTTCTCCTTAAAACTGCAGTGAACCAAAGACAGTCTCAAACACACGCTTTGAAATCGCTGGTGTTTCTGACGTCACAAACTACCTTGTAACCAATCAGATCAACGTGTGATCGTCAACCAGTGGATCTCTGCGCTGAGTGAGTGAGTGGAGGCGGGGCTCATTTGCATATTCATAGAGCCGCGCATACTAAATGAGGCAAGCGTGTCGAGTTACATTCAAGATATTTTAAGGCATGACACATTTTTTTTCAAGGAAAAAACTTTTAAATATGTGATTTTGGTGATCAAAGATGAGTTTTAAGGGATAAAATGATTGACTTCAGGTATTGCTGAAGATATAGCTGAACATTTAACCATAGCAAAAGTACATTGCAAGTAAAAGTAAATAAAAAAAATCGCCATTATTTTATATGAAAAAGTTAACAATTGTATTTTATTGACAAAATATTTTAGTTTGTATATCAGTTCGAATAACATTTTAAGCTGTCATATGGTCATGTGGGGCATGTTGTCACATTCACTTTTATTCTTTCGGGGTAAATAAAGAAAAATGTATCACTCTAATAACGTAACAAGACCACATCGTTATACTAGACGTGTACAATTAACGTGGGGAAACAATAGTCTGACTCTGAAAGTGAATTTAAACACACAAAGTTGTGCCTTATTTTGCATTTTACACAAAGACTAAAATGATATACAGGGAATAAAACATTGTTTTACACCACTGAGAAAACCCCATTTATTTGTAAGAGTTTACTGGTAAAAAGCGTGACTACTGAAGCATGTCAGAAACACACACACACACACACACACACACACACACACACACACACACACACACACTCAAGGCCCCCAAGCTTTGTTTTTGACTTCCTTTGGGGGTTCAAGCCTTAATTAGAGGGTCAAACCGCCTGGACACACAATTCACACCCTGATGCGCGTTCACGTGTGCAGATCTACTTTCTGCGACAGACCTGCGTGTGTCTCGAGCTCTTTCACAGAGCCATTTAACCCGAGAGAGAGAGAGAGAGAGAGAGAGAGAGAGAGAGAGAGAGAGAGAGAGAGAGAGAGAGAGAGAGAGTTGACTATTAACAAGACTTTGTACCGACCTCAATAAGCACACAACTGAAGTAAAGTACAACTACTTCCCGTGCTGATTTGCATGTGTATGGCTGGTTAACATTAAAATGCAGAACCACACTGAGCAGGAAGACTTCAAATCAAACACACAGCTTCTCAAAGAGCTTTATGATGCAGAGAAGACTCTTTCAGTCTGTAGTTCAGAAGCGACCGGAGAAACACGAGAAATTACGCTTTTCCCTTATTATCGGATGCGCTTAATATCAATGCACATTTATTAGGCAAATATCTTTTTCTCCTTATCGTGTGTTTAACATAATTTTATATGCTTTGTATCCGTGCAATTTTAATTAGTTAAGTAAAAATACAGGAATCATTCGCAAAAAAAAAAAAACCCATGAAGGACTAATAAAAAGAACTTATGAATGAAAACAATCCCGCTGGGGGAGGAGTGTGTGTGTTTGAGAATTAACGCACGACACACACACACATACACAGTCTGAAGTGCATAATATAATTAAACAGAAGTTTTGAGTATTAAACGCGTGTTTTTGCGGTCGGGGGCCTGTGGAGACCAAGAGCCACAGATTCACACACATTCTCCATCTAATCCACATTAAACAACACAGATGCATGTGTGCGAATTGATGCATACCTACAGACAGACTCCCATAATGTCAAATCCATCAGTCCTTGTGCCCAACATCCATCAACATGTCCGAAACGATCCCCAAAAATCAGCGCGTAAAGCGCATGCCCGCGAGCGTAAGATCCCGAGGAAACTCTTCAGATCGGGATTATTTTCGGAATATGATCAGGTTTTGATCCACGGAGAAACAGCGGAAAGATTCCGGTTAAATCCACGAATAAATGCGCGTTCGCAGCTCCTTCAGCGCAATGCGCGTCCGTCGGGCAATCCGCGCGCCGCGCCAGACTCTGCGTGAGTGTGTCGGATCAGATGCGTGTGCTGTTTTTGCGCGCGCGCACACACACACACACACACCACACACACACACACACACACACACACACACACACACACACACACACACACACACACACACACACACACACACACACACACACACACTGATGAATGAAAGAGGATCATGGGGCAGATGCAGGAGGGGCAGGAGATCTCTGGATTTAAGGTGGATCCTGTGAAACAAACGCGCATCTGCTTCTGAACGTCACGCACACACATTGCGCGCTCTCGATACTGAGTGCATAGCCTACTATATAATAGATTTATTGTAAATTAAATAATAGATAGCTGTTTGTTAACATGCGCATATAACATATAAGCCGAGGTTTGTTTCTGCAACATTTTCACCCTTTTACACGTGTGTAATAAAGTGTTGTTGTGTTTGTGATTCAGAAATGCTGCATTGGTAATTTGAAACCATTTAAAAAAATCTTTCAGATAATGTTGATGATATAAATAAAATCTCATTAAGAGTTTTAAACGCGTTTTGCTGAAGCGGATTGTGCAGTAAAACAACTCGAAAACATCGAGTCAAAATACGAGCACTGCTGGTGCGACCTTAAGAGCTCAAACCCCCTCAGTGTGTGTGTGTGTGTGTGTGTGTGTGTGTGTGTGTGTGTGGGGCGGATGTGCTGCATCCGGATACATGAGAAAGGAAAGTTCAGCACAAAGTCATTTCATGCATTCAGATGGAAACGAGCCGCAGACACACACACACACTCACACACACACACACACACACACACACACACACACACACACACACACACACACACACACACACACACACACACACACACACACACAGTTAATTTAAGCATTTACTAATATATTATTCAAATCAAAAGATCATCCGTTTATATAATTGAACAGATATGAGCTGACATAAACTAACAATGAACAGCTGTATTTTTATTAACTAACATTAACAAAGATGAATAAATACTGTAATAAATGGCTTGTTCATTGTTAGTTAATGCATTAACTAACATTAACTAATGGGACATTACTGTAAATTATTACTGATATTTATTATACATAAAATAAGGCAGCACCAGAGTTGTGTTATTACACACTATCGTTCAAATGTTTGGGGTCAGTAAGCTTTTAAGACAGACATTAATACTTTTATTCATCAAGGACACATTAAATTGATCGAAAGTGACAGTAAAGACATTTATAATGTTACAAAAGATTCTATTTCAAATAAATGCTGTTCTTCTGAACTTTCTATTCATCAAAGAATCCTGAAAAATAAAATATATGAAGTTTTCCACAAAAATATGAACTGTTTTAAACTGATAATAATGAGAAATGTTTTTGAGCATCAACTCATCATATTAGAATGATTTGTGAAGGATCATGTGACACTGAAGACTGGAGTAATGATGCTGAAAATTCAGCTTTGATCACAGGAATAAATTACACTTTACTAGATATTCACATAGAGAACAAGTTATTTTAAATTGTAAAAATATAACTTTTTTTTACTGTATTTTTGATGAAATAAACGCAGCCTTGGTGTTCGTTCAAATACATAAAAAAACAGCTGTTTTACATTCTAATAATATTTTGATTGTATTTTTGATATAATAAATGAACCGTGGTTATTTAAATAGCTTTTATTTTTATATCTTCCTTTTAATTTCAGTTGAAGGTTTAGTAATTTTGTGCTTTTTAATAGATTTTGATTTAAGTTTTTCATCATATTTTCTATTTTCCACTTTATTTCAATGCAGAAAGCGATTTTTAATGGTTTTGTTAACATAAGCTTCATAAACATTTTTGGGGGATTTTTTAATATTTTTTTATGCTGATCTAAAGAACATTTAATGAAACTTTGAGAACCGTGTTTATTCCAGGTTATTCATATTTTGGCCACACCCCCATTTAGCATGACAGAAATCATCTTTGATGTGTTTTAAGATCTGAGAGTCAGAGGAATAGTTTTACAGCACACAACCATAAAACACTGCTGAGATCGAATAAAACTTTATAGATCTATAACGTCTTTAAGGCCAGATGACCACACACACACACACACACACACACACACACACTAATGCACGCACACACTCCCTCACACACACACACACGGCACACACTCCCTCACACACACACACACTAATGCACACACACACACTCCCTCACACACACACACACACACACACACTAATGCACGCACACACTCCCTCACACTCACACACACACACACACACACACACACACACACACACACACACACTCCCTCACACACACACACACACACACACACTAATGCACACACACTCCCTCCCTCACACACACACACACACACACACACACACACACACACTAATGCACGCACACACTCCCTCACACTCACACACACACACACACACACACACACACACACACACACACACACACACACACCACACACACACACACACACACACACACAGAGTCTCTCTCATAAGCACACACACACAGAGTCTCTCTCACAAGCACGCACACACACAGTCTCACACACACACACACAGAGTCTCTCTCACAAGCACACACACAGTCTCACACACAAACACACACACACACACACACACACACGCACACACAGTGTCACACACACAGTCACACACACAGTCACACACACAGTCACACACACAGTCACACACACAGTCACACACACACACACACAGGAAGTAAACAAGTCAACAAGGTTATTTGGTATAAAAAGTGTGTTTATTGTGTGTGCTCAGACTCGAGCTCCGCCGTGTTCCCGCTGGTATTTCTCGTACGTCTGTAACAGTGACTGTGGGATTCGAGGTGTGACGGCGTCCAGCGCAGCGAGGAAGTGTGTGTCGGTCACGTGTTCGGCTGCGATGTTCTCCTGCAGCGCCTGTAGAGCCGCTTCCCTGCACACCGCTGTGATCTGACACACACACACACACACTCACACACACACACCACTCACTCACTCACTCACTCACTCACTCACACACACTCACTCACTCACTCACTCACTCACACACCCACTCACACACACTCACTCACTTACTCACACACACACACTCACATCACTCACTCACTCACTCACTCACACACACCACACTCACCACACACTCACCACTCACACAATCACTCTCACTCACTCACTCACTCACACTCACTCACTCACACACTCACTCACTCACTCACTCACTCACACACACACACACACACTCACTCACTCACACATCACTCACTTCAATATTGTTGATGCCGTTGAAATTCTGCAGCAGAGCGATGACATCTCAGATCATTATCTAGTCTCGTGTAATTACATTTAGCCAAGGCTGCAAAGCGACTCCGTGTACAAATA
>CM038633.1:37776574-37777853 GCA_021554675.1 Leuciscus idus | reverse complement strand
CATAGTCTCTATGCTCCGCCCCTACCTTCACAACAACCCTAGAGCCATAGCCGAAGCCTAATAGAGGACGTTTTGCCTCCAGAGGAACGTTGGGTGATGTCAAGTGATTTTGAAACATGACATCTTCAAGCTACTCCCCTTCACCTTTACCAGTGAATATGTTCATATTCGTTTTGTTCATATTACATTTTGAGTTGTATATACACATTGTTTGAATTAAATTAATTTGACATTCTGTCAACATCATTGGTCAACATCAGACAGCGCACGTGAACCGATCATCTCTACTATAGTAAAAAAAACATGAACACTGTTGAAAGATACAGTAGGCTACAAATGACCTGTTCGCGCCACAAATTGTTCTCTGTCCTTAGCGACCGAGTCATTGAATGTGAAACAGCCGGCTGCTGTCGTCAGCGAGCAGCAATATTCAGACAACGAGGGCGCGCGCGCCGCGTTGATACCTCCGTTTCAGTTTCTCGAACCCGCGCAGTGCGGCGGTCAGAACACGGAGACCATTCTGCCCCTAGCTATGCGTGCGAAAGCATGGGAAGCGATCCCGGGCGTGTCAGAATGGGTGCTGAACGTTGTAAAACAGGGCTATGCGCTGCAGTTCGCTCGCCGTCCCCCGCGCTTTCGAGCCCGGACTGTGACGAGCGGTCCTTTTCTTATCTGATTTGAATTGTGCTTCAGAGCGCGTTTTTTTCCCTGCAGCGGGTGGTGGTGGTAGGAGTCTTTTGCCAAGGGCTTCAGCCATCCTTCCGCTCTCTTCCCTGAATTGAAATGAAGTAGTGGGCTGTACTTTCCACACGATTGACATCAGGTTCAAGTACGCCCACAAGCCGTGCGAGTTATTCGTGTATTGCAGGTTGGCTGGTGGTTATGTTGCCCGCATACCGCCTCCCATGGCCGAAACTGGTATTACGACACCTGTCGGGCCGTGGCTAGTAATGCTATTGCTAATTCAGGTTGATATCTCTGCAGCACTATAACTTGACATTTTTTTAATGACATCATCGCCCTTATTTCTTCTCATTCTTTTGATGCGTGTAGCTCATTTTTTGGATATTTTTACCTCAATTTTTACACATGGCACCTTTAAGTCAAACACACGTAATAACCATTATTATTTTGTTTTCTTAATATAAAATATTAAAATATCTATTTTGTAAACTCCTTATAGCCAATGGTTACTACAGACACATGTTTTATTCAATTTTATATTTTTTTTTTCTGGGGCATTTTATTCATATTAAGAACGTCAAGTTTGACAGCATCG
>CM038633.1:37756574-37761574 GCA_021554675.1 Leuciscus idus | reverse complement strand
TAATTTTTTTTTATTTTTTTTTTTTTATGAAATATAGACATATTTGTACAATTTAACATAATATAACAATTATAAAAAAAATTATAAACTTATAAAACATTTAATTTATAAACACTTATATTATATTTATTATATTTGTTTCAAATCACAAATGTATTTATAAAAAAATTATTAAAAATATAATTAAAAAATTTATTATTATAATTTTATTTTTTATTAAATATAAAAAAGAAATGTTACAATATAACATTTATAATTTATAATATAACAATTATAAAAAATAACAATTATTTATAAAACGTTTTTTATATACATTTATATTATATTGTTTTTATTTATATATATATATATATATATATATATATATATATATATATATATGAATAAATATATATAAATATAAATATAAGCTCATGAAGCTTATTAACCTTTTCTGTGCAAAGTTAATATAAAATGTACTAATTCATACATCAGAAAAGTCTGTTTACGTGCATTACATCATCGTCTTGAACATTTTAGATAGAAAGCAAATAAGAGACCATCATTGTCAGATTTTTTGTTACAATATTTTTTATATTTTATAATATTAGAAATATAATGTAAATATATTATAAAAATATTTGTATTGTTTAATATTTTATCATATTGATATTTATACTTTTTTTAAACACATTTGTGATTTGAAACAAATAAATTTAACAAATTTGTATAAATAAAATATTTTATAAATATTTATAAATGTATAATTTTTACAATATTTATATTATAAATTCAATTTAAGTAAATACAAGATTTTAAGCTTTGCTCATTTTGTCTTTTTCCTCTATGTAAAGTTTGTGTTTAAATGCCGAAATGGTATTGCACTTAAATGTTATTTTGTAAAACATCTTTATCTCAGACTGTCTCTCAGTGAAAGGTGGAACATTCTGGAATTCATAACCTGATTATTTAAAATCTGCTGCCAGTTTAAATTTTTTTGTTGTTGAAATGCCACAAATTCTTGGTTAGTTCAGCGACAAACTTGTTCTCATGATTAGTTTTCTTTTGTCTGGATTTGTTTGGTGTTGTTGCTGTAATCTATAGAAGCACTTCTGGCACAAGTGTTGTAAATGAGCTTTATCTCCCAGCACGTGATACACACATCGCACAGCTGTGGTTACAGTTTTAGCTATGTTTACTGTATCTGTCCCCATACAAATAAAACATTAAATACAAATAAATACAATATTATAGATAACTAATAGTAAAGTGGAGCGTGTGTTTCTGCGGTCGACCAGCAGAGGGAGACATTCCCACACAATTACAGCATCCCTGAGGAAAACCCTCTGAGGAGACTCATCTTCAGTTATGAGTGTGTCTGTAGTGTTTCTGATCATGTGTCTCGAGGTCAGCCGGGGGTCAGCCGTACCTCAGTCTCATCCGCAGGTGTTCGGCCTGTAGAACGGCTCCACTGATTGGCTGCAGGGTCACATGATCTCCAGGCTTCACTCTCAGACTCGACTGAACGCTGGACTGAAGACCCACACGCCTGCCTGGAAACTGAGACGCCGGCCACGCCACACACACCTGCACACACACACACACACACAAAGCTTCAACACACTGATTCCCCATCACAATCACACACACACTCTCTCACACACACACACACACACACACACCTCCTGTTGTCCTGCGCTGCTGGAGATCAGGACAGGACGTCCGATACAGACGTTCAGTGTCTTCATGGTGTTCACGCTCATCTGAGCCAGATATGATCTCCATCGCGGAGGGGCTTTATCTTCCGCTGCACACAGTCATCAGATGCAGATACAGATTTGAAATACAATCTATCTAAATATAAGACATCAGGTGTCTGTAGCTTCAAACCAATGCATCGTGTTTGTATTAACTGCTTGTTTATTTATGTATTTATGCACATTTTCAGCTAATATTTAATTCGGGTTTTTTTAATGGTGTATAAAGCAACTTGAGCAATGGCTGATAAATATAAAGTAAACATACTGTCATTAATAATAATAACTAATATTATGCATATTATATAAGAACAGTAATTGTTAAATTGTAATAATAATTATTGTTGTATTGTATTGTCATTATAAAAAATAAATAAAAGTTTTTACAATTTTTATTAGTCGTAGCATTATTATTGTTATGGTTGGTCACGTGATGTCAACATGGCGTGACCGTGAGTGGGCGACCCCTGTCTATGGGCGACCCACTCCATGAAAAATACAGCGACTTTTAAAATAAATAAATAGTAATAAAATCAGAAGAAAAAAAGACTTGAGTGCAGCTTAAAACACGCAAGTTTATCCAAAAAGACCCGTCCAAAAAAAAAAAAAAAAAAATACTATAATAGTTTCAAGCGCTGATTTGAGACGTTTATCATATTTTACTAATTTATCCTAACTAATTAATATAGCTAATGCGCGCCCCTGATGTGGCGCGCTCCCGTTACCTCTCTCTGTGAAGTCTGTGACCGTTAATCCTCCGTTCGGGACACATGACTCCGCTTCATCACAGATTAACCCAGATCGGTCTCCTTCTCCTTCACTCGGTCTCTTTTTCCCTTTGCCTTTCTTGCTTGATGACATGTTTGATCAGTTATTAGATGTGTGTATTAAACACACACAAACACCGTCCACATGTGAGCAGAAACTTCCCGATGTCAAAGTTCAGCTCCTCCCCGTTCACTACCGTAAAACCCAAAATATAAAGGCCCTTAAAATCACGCCATTACACAACATAACCGTTATCGACACAAAAACATTGTGTGTTTGCTTATCTAAAAAAAAAAAAATTGTGTCCAGCAGAAGAAAAGAAATCATACAGGTTTGGAACAACAAATGTAAATGTTTTAATGTGAACTGTCCCTTTAAAGGAGCGCGAGTACACTATTATTGTCACGTGCGCGTGTAATAGAGTGATTACGGCATCGGTTCCTGAGGTTGTTTCGGTGTCATGGTGTTCTGGATCATGTCCGGCGGGTTCTGCAGGGGTTCTGCTGTGCTCTGCAGGTTCTCCTCGGTGTTCAGGAGTGTTTCTGCTGGTCCGGTTCGGTTCGGCTCGGGCTGTCAGGAGCGGGTCTGCCGGCCTCTGCTGTCCGGGACTGTGGACCGGTTCGGCGGCGTGACGGTCCGAGACTTTCCGCCGGACATCAGCGAGGACGAGTTCGCGGAGATGCTGAGCGGTACTTACATAATCAGCAGAATATTAGCATTACACAATACAAATCAAGTCATGCATGAATATAGTGTAAAATGGCATGTGTCTTCTGTTAAGAAATAATAAAAAAAATGTGTTATATGATATCTAAATGATACAACATAAGTAAATATATGTATAAGTAAATAAAAAAAATAAGTAAAATATACTTTTCTTTTCCTGCTTTCCAGAAATCAGTGCAGCACTGGAGTTTTATTTTTTATTTATTTCTTAATTTTTATTTGACATACAAATTATATTGTCATTCATTTGAGTGAAAAAAGTAGGCTAACTAAAAACATTTTTTTCAAAATCTTTGCTTATTTACAGTATTAAATTCAACTACATTATATATACACACTACAGTTCAAAATGTTGGCTGCATTCATCTGATAAAAAATAAATAAAAAAATTGTGAAATATGTCACAATTTCTTTAAAATATCTGTTCTCTATGTGAATATCTAGTAAAGTGTAATTTATTCCTGTGATCAAAGCTGAATTTTCAGCATCATTACTCCAGTCTTCAGTGTCACATGATCCTTCACAAATCACTCTAATATGATGAGTTGATGATCAGTAAACATTTGTGATTATTATCAGTGTTGAAAACAGTTCATTTTTTGGTGGAAACCGAGATAGGTTTTATTTTTCAGGATTCTTTGATGAATAGAAAATTCAAAAGAACAGCATTTATTTGAAATAGAAAGACATTATAACTGTCTTTACTGTAACTTTTGATTGATTTAATGCATTCCTTGCTGAAAAAAGTGTGTATGTGTATATTTATATATATATATATATATTTATATATACATGTAACAAACACACATATATATAAAATATAATTTATAGATACGCACATTATGTAAACAACAAATTTTATGTTAGACGTGCTTAATCACGATTAATCGATTTGACAGCACTAACATATACATACATGTATCTTTTAATTTTGATATATTATTTGTATTTAATTTTATTTATTCGTGTTTCATGCATGTATAGGCTATCTATTTAATTGAATTTTTAAGCTCACCTGTACTAAATATATTTTTGCTAATAATAATAAGCAAGTATTAACATTAAAACTTAATTAAACAAACAAAAAAAATATCAGGGGTTAAATTCCTGAACTCACCCAGCTCTTCTTAACAAGTGTTTTTTAGATTGTTTAAATATTTCACATAATTATGTAACTTTAATTTTTTGCACTTATGATATTGAAAGTGTCATTTTATGTGCTAAAATGTTTGTGTGTGTGTGTGTGTGTGTGTGTGTGTCTGTGACCGTGTGTGTGTGTGTGTGTGTGTGTCAGTGTCTCTGCGTCAGTGGCGTTCGGAGCAGCGGGTGGCCGTGTGGCTTCACGTCCCCCTGGCTCTCAGTAGAGTGTGTTCTGCTGCTGCTCGTCACGGGTTCTTCTTCCATCACGCTCGCGGCGACCAGGCCGTTCTCAGCCTGTGGGTCGGACCCGGAGAGAGCAGGCTCCCCGCCTTCGCCACACATCAGGTCGGAGTCGCAGGTGAGACACGAGTGTGTGCTGAGACACGAGTGTGTGCTGAGACACGAGTGTGTGCTGAGACACGAGTGTGTGCAGAGAGACGAGTGTGTGCTGAGACACGAGTGTGTGCAGAGAGACGAGTGTGTGCAGAGACACGAGTGTGTGCTGAGACACGAGTGTGTGCTGAGACACGAGTGTGTGCTGAGACACGAGTGTGTGCAGAGAGACGAGTGTGTGCTGAGACACGAGTGTGTGCAGAGAGACGAGTGTGTGCAGAGAGACGAGTGTGTGCT
>CM038633.1:37739074-37751574 GCA_021554675.1 Leuciscus idus | reverse complement strand
TATCCATCATAAAAGTGCATCTGTCCATCATAAAAGTGCATCTATCCATCATAATAGTGCATCTATCCATCATAAAAGTGCATCTGTCCATCATAAAAGTGCATCTATCCATCATAAAAGTGCATCTGTCCATCATAAAAGTGCATCTATCCATCATAAAAGTGCATCTGTCCATCATAAAAGTGCATCTATCCATCATAAAAGTGCATCTATCCATCATAAAAGTGCATCTGTCCATCATAAAAGTGATCGTCCATCTCTTTTATGAACTTCAAAACAGAAACAGCCATTTACTCCCATTATAAAGCTTGGAAGAGCCAGGACATTTTTTAATATAACTCTGATTGTATTCGTCTGAAAGAAGAATGTCATATACACCTAGGATGAGTTCAGGGTGAGTAAATCATGGGCTAATCTTCAGTTTCGGGAGAACTCTCCCTGTAAAACCCCTGCTGAGCGTTTAACCCTCTAACAATCTAAAAACGGTGACAGATTAGATGAAGTGGTGGCTCGTCCTGAACTCTAGTGCTCTTCCTCTGTCTACTGTGAGTGTGATGTGAGTTCCTCCCTGATATCATTAGCTTACACAACAGCTCTGTACGTTCAGCACTCTGAGGACAGTGTTGCGTGAGATACTCTAAAAAAAAAAGTAATTAATTACCAGCCACTAATTACATCTTCAACAGTGTAATTAGATCACTGTACGAATTACTCTATCTTAAAAGTATTGCATTACTTATTACTAATAACTTTCTGAATCCCATTTCAACCTGGACCAGCTGAACAGCACAAGCATAGACATGAAACTGCTCTTTTAATCTTTTCATTTAAAGAATAGAAAATTGCATTGATTTTTCTTGGACTGACCAAACAATTTAAAGGGAGAATGTATAAAACATACATTTTAACATTATACGTAAAATTTTGATGTTAAATCCACTATTGTTCTATACAGTATTTAATGAAATTACATCCAAGACTGATCCATTACTTTTTCAAGGGAAAAGTAATTAAATTACAGTAATTAATTACTCAGTAGTGCATTACACCCAACACTGTCTTGTCTTTATACACTTTTTGCATATTTTTTTAATCTATGTTCTTCTATTATAAACTGTTTAGGAAACGCTAAATTATTTAACCCCTTAACTCTCTCCCCCCTTTCTGAGAATGGACATTAAAATGCACTATTCAAACTTAAATGGTTGTAATTCAAGAATGCTTTGGAGTATAGACCTAACTTTGGTCTTGTTTTAAAGGGAAACAAATAGCAGATTATTGCTGAAGTGAAAGCACTTCAAAAAATTAAAGTATGAAAAAATTATGGAAGTTTAAATTTACAGTAAATCAAATATAATTTAGTTAAATTTTTTCTTTTATATAAAATATATATTTTACAAAATATTTTTACTATAAAATCAAAGCTAATATGTAACAAAGTTGTGTTCTAAATTTGAAGTTGATATCACAAAAATTGAAGTTCCCATGAGATTTTGTTTAGGCGTAATACCAGAAATAGCCACCGGGTGCCATTGAACTCCATTGAATTTAATTGTATGCATTCTGCCGTAACAAATTAATACATTTCTGTCCAAATATCACTTCTGTCACAAAATATGGAACCTTGAGACTCAGACCTTTCTGACAATATGTGTTTTGTCAAGATTAGAAAAGATTTTGATCATAAATTATGAAACATAATGATGCCCAAAAGGGGAGGAGCCTGATAAAACAATTTAGAGTACCGTTTCTATGGTAACGCAACGTCCAATTTCAAAGCAGTTTTCACAGGATGAATTCTGAGATCGTAAGCTTTCAAATGATACCTAATTTATAACTACTAAAATATGTAATGTAATAAAAAAAACGATAAAAAATATATATTTTAGAGGATAATATATATATTATAATTTTTAGAGGATAATGTTATTTTCAAATTTTTTATTGACAAATACTAGATTATATGTTATATTATGAACGTTTAGCATGAAAACCAAAGTTTCAATTATTAAAAGTGTGTGCGTCAACTTTTTGTGACAAACGCCAGAACTCCTGTTATGATGTAGATTTTTTTGAGGTGCACTCTTGTCATAAATTCATCTATTACTGTTCCTGGATAATTTGTAACAAAAAACAGTGCTTAAATATCTATTTAGGAGTCTTAGACCTTTCCAACGATATATAGTTTGTCATGATTAGATTAGGATTTTATTGTAATATAGTGACGTAAACTTAGGCGTCCCGTATACGGGACGGTGACAGTTATTAAATGCATAACATGTTGTCATTATTCAGCATTCTGAACTTATCTTGCATTCATAATGTAGATAAAAGTAATTCCACAAATATTTCACGCGTAATTGCCCACAAAAATATGAATTTTATTGAAAGTACAGAAATATTCTCATATCACAAACCTTTAACATCACACACACGACTGGTCTGCTCTCTGCTGTTCCTCTCCTGTACTAATGCACTCAGAACTACTCAAGTAAAGAACATTTGATTTATAACTAGCAGCATTTCCTAGATTATTTTAAAACTCTGTATGTAATGGACCTCAGTAGTCCACAATCTCAAATCTAAAACTTATAAGACACATTTCTTATGAAAATATTTGATATTGTATTGATAGATATAAATAATATTTAGATAATCTGTGAACGAGGAATGAAAATGATAAAAAATAGCAATATTTTCTTCCTCAGTATTTTTGTCTTTTTTTTTTCCCAGTACAAATATCTTAAGTATTTTTTCTGAATAAAATATCAAAAATGAAGTGAGTTTGATCTTAAAACAAGAACATATATCTGCCAATGGAGTTAGAAAAATAGTCTTAATTCAAAAGAGAAAACTAGATTATTTTATAAATAATTGTTCTATTTTTTCTTGTTTTAAGCACAAACTCGCTTCATTTTTGCACATTTTTCAGAACACAAAACTTAATATCTTATGTAATTTTGCTACTTTGCATTCGGGTCCGTCCCGGAAGAGGTACTGTACATAATTTTTATTTAAAAATCCATAGTTTTAAGTAAGAAGATGGTATTTTGTAAGTGTGTTAAGACTTATAAGACTTAAGAAAGGCAAAATACACATCATTTATTTATTTTTTCAGAATTTTAAACCAAAAATGTAAGAGATATAACCATTTAAACTACATTTTTACACCTTTTGCGTTCAGGTTCGCTTTGACCCGAAAGTGAGCTGTGGCTTTACACATGAAATTATGCAGGTTTTTTATTTGTATTTTTTTAATAATATGTATGTTTTGTAAATTTTGACTCTTTTTTTCAAGTTTCAAATGGATCAAAAGTCAATGGAGTTCATACTGTAAAATTTTCATATTATATGTTCTTATAAATTTCAGCTAATGATACATTCAAATAAGATTTATCATAAATGTAGATAAAAATATATATTTTCTTGCATGCTGTAGTTTTTAAAAAAGTTAAAAATTTCAAAGAATTTCTATTTATATTAATAAAAAGGGGTAAACAAAGTAATAGCACGGTAAAAAAAAAACAAAAAAATTGTAATATTCAAAGCGTTTGTGCATCCACTCTTAATTAATGAGAAATAATTGATTAGATGCAATATGGTTTTAGTTGAAAAATATAAAGTTGTGATTGTTTTATAAGCTTACGTTCCAGGCATTAGGAGGGTTAAGAGTGTTTAGATATTTGTACTGGAAAAACAAGACAAAAACACAGGAAGAACATCATTTTACAGTGAGAAATATAAAACGAATAATTTCCATAAAAATATACTTCTAAATAAAACAACATGCACGTGTTAAACATAACTTTATCTGTCCTTTCCAGACTACGAATGCTTGGAAGTTTCCGGGTGGTTTATCAGATCTTGGAGAAGACATCGGTAAGATTCAGATCTCAATTGAAACAAAATCATAATTCCCAATCACAATCACACACATCAAAAGTGCATTAATAAGATCATCTTCTAAGATATTTGAGACCCTCAAGACATTCAGTTACAAAAATTACCCTTCTTTACTACACAAATGACTCGTATATAATTATTTATCGATTACATTTTTGCATAAATCACAATGCTATCTCTGAAAAATAAATGTTTTGTATAAACAACGTTACATTGTGTTCACATGCTGAACAAGACACATCATTTCACTCAGAACTTTTTCATCCTACTGTATGTTTCTCTAAATCTCATGATATAAGATACAGTAAACCAAGTTATTACAGTGTTAATAACTGTAATATTTAAAGTGTAATGTGGATTTATTCCATCAGCAGCTCAGATGCTACTTCTGTTACTTGTGCATCTATACTGTAAAAACATATATTTAAAAAAAAAGTTGTGAATAAACAATATTATTGGAGTATATTTTACAAGAAAATACTATTTATACTTCAAAATTAGATGAGTTGCTTGCAGATTCTTTGTGATTATTTTAATTTACTAGCGACTTTTGAGTGAAAATTGTTTCTACACCACATTTTTTCTGCTTTCCTACAATCTTTACACTAGAAAACAATTCTTACTTAGCATTTTTGTCTTGTTTTCCATACTAAACATTCTTAAATCAAGATGCATTTACTGAGACGCAAAATGACTGAAGATATTAAGTCTTGTTTTATGAATAAAATCATCAAAATAAAGCGAGTTTGTGCTTAAAACAACACTTTTAAAAAGTCAGAATTTTTTTATTTTTTTTTTGACTCAATTGGCAGATATTTAAAGCAAAAACTCACTTAATTTTGATACATTATTAATAAAACAAGACTTAATATCTTTCGTCTCCAGTAAATGCATCTTGATTGAAGAATGTTTCGATGTTTGCGCTGGAAAACGAGACAGAAACACACACATTTATTGCAGTGTGTTTGCTCGGTTCTGACGGGACGCTTTGTTCCAGGTGAGACGGCCGTTCGAGAGGTTTTCGAAGAAACCGGGATCCGATCTGAATTCCGATCTCTCCTGAGCATTCGCCAGCAGCACAATCACCCGGGAGCGTTCGGGATGTCCGACATGTACCTGATCTGCAGACTCAGTCCGCTTTCGTACGACATCGACTTCTGCACGCAGGAGTGTGTGCGCTGTGAATGGCTGGATCTGACCGAACTCGCCGAGACCAGCGAGACCACGCCGATCACCAGTCGCGTCGCTAAACTGCTGCTGTACGGACTGGGAAAGGGTTTCCACAACATTGACCTCTCGATGGAGACGCTGCCGGCTGTTTACTCCGGCTTGTTTTATCAGCTTTATCACAGGCGTCTGCCAGACACACAACACACTCTTCACAATAAAGATCCCAATTAGAACCGAAAACGCCTTTACAGTCTTAGAAAACAGGTGCTATATAGAACAATGGTAACGCTTTAAAGTCCCCCTGTGGTGTAAATCCAGCTTTTAATGTTGTTTATATATGTCTATGTGGTGTTTTTAATAAGCTTAAACCATGTGTAAATTCATAAGTCGACAGCATTGCTGAGTATTTTCTCCTTAAAACTGCAGTGAACCAAAGACAGTCTCAAACACACACTTTGAAATCGCTGGTGTTTCTGACGTCACAAACTACCTTGTAACCAATCAGATCAACGTGTGATCATCAACCAGTGGATCTCTGAGCTGAGTGAGTGAGTGGAGGCGGGGCTCATTTGCATATTCATAGAGCCGCGCATACTAAATGAGGCAAGGGTGTCGAGTTACATTCAAGCTAAACTAAAAAACATTAAAATATGTCATTTTGGTGATTAAATATGAGTTTTAAGTGATAAAATGATTGACTACATGGGGACTTTAACTGATTGCATGATACTTTCATGTTTAGATTTACAATGTTCTAGTAATAAAGTATGTTTAAGTCATACCGTTTTATTTAAATTAGAAATGAATTAAAACTAAATCGCGTGATGGAAAAGGTTCTACACGTGAAGTGCCTGACGGAGTTTCTAAGAGTGATATTTTGCACAAGAGAGTGAATCTTATAAAGACTTTATCTTCAAAACACACACTGTAAGCCGGGTTCACGCTGTACGATTCATAACAGTCACACTATAGTAGATCTGCATGATCAATCGTTAAACACCCGCGCGATTTTATTCCTAAATGACAACGATTCGCCAAAATCAAAGTTCTGATCCAGAGAGAGCCGTCGTCATGTGACAGCCTTTTCAACCACAGAGTATCAGTATTTCTATCTTACAATAGTTCAAATTATCACAGAAGTACCAGATAAAAGTTTATAGCTTGGATATAAACACTGAATCATTAATTCAAGAGATTCATTCAAAAACGCTGATTCATCCAGTAATGAAACAAGTCTATATGAGTGAGTCGTTGAATCATTCACTCAAGAGATTCATTCAAAAACGCTGAATTATCCAGCAGTGAATCAAGTCTTTATGAGTGAGTCATTGAATCATTCACTCAACCCGATTCAAATTCATTAAGAAGTTTAAATAGACTGCAGCAATTAACATTTTGTCAGAATCTCTAGTAAATTACATGTTTAAAAGAACGGTTTGTTGTCGTCTCACTAATCGCTTTATCAGGTTCGGCGCTCCTTCTGGTTTTTGATTTGCCGGTTGTCTTAGGAAATTTCGTCGGAGGTAAAATTTAATTCTCAGACGGTCAAATCGGGGCCAAAATCATACAGTGTGAACCTGGCTTTATGAAAACATAGTTTTGAAGAGTGTACTTTTAACCTTCATTTAAGTTACCTCAAAGAGAAGATAAACGTTACTGTTACTCGTTACTCGCAGCGACAATCAAGACTGTTGTGTAACCAAACTCAAGAGAAGCTTATTTTCTCGGATAAGATGATATATGAAAAAAAAGAATAAAGTTGTATGAAAAACATTCACTGTGTACTTCCCTTCATCAAAGCAAAACTTTGTCTTTTGCAAAAACCCTTTTTTTCCCCTCTAAAATACAGTATAGAAATATATTTTGCATAAAGAGAAAACCTCTACGGAGCAGCATTAGATAAACTCACATTTTGTGGCCGTACTGACATTCCTGCAAGAAGATGCAGACACACAATCCAACTGGAAATGCAGATCTGTGAACTCTTCCAACCAAACCCACCGAGGGAACGAAGCGGAACAATGATGTATGTGGAAAGTTGGATCTGAGATACGGGATCTGGAGCCACATTAGCGTAACTGACGAGAGAGTCTCTTCTGAGGATATTACTGATACAGTCAAACCAACATTTATTCAGACGCCTTCAACATTATCACAGTTTATTCGCTATAGTTTAGAAAATGGTGATAAAATATGAGCAGAACTCAGTTGATATTTGACTGGTTTTGTCCGTCCTTCTGTTAGACTGTCTCACACATGAATTATGTTGAATATCTGTCAGCTGTTAAATTTAACTACACAATTAGATAATACCAGTTTAGCTCAACCAATCACCAAGCAATGCTTCATTTTGTTCAGTCTGTGTGTAAAAAGAGCATTAGCAATTAAAGACAAAACACTTCAGCAAAACATGATCAGCTCAAAGTGTCTGAATAATATTTGGTCCCACATTTTAGTAAATTTTACTGGTAATCACTGTATGAACATTTTTTGGGTATAATATGTCTCAGTTTACTTTATTTTGCTCTCCTCACTCACATAAATGAACTATAGTGTCCTGCAACACTAGTAAGAAATATATATATATCTGGTGTCTGAATAATTTTTGGTTTGACTGTCTCTCCATGAACACATAAACCCTGTAATGCTCTCCAATACAAGCGCGTTTTCCAGACATGGTTCTTGACGGTGAAAGATCTGCATTTTGAAGGCTTCTGGCGATCCAGTTGACCTTTAACCTTCCGGATCCGCTCGTCACTCTCAGTGTCGGGTTGGTTAGAAGCTTGTCAGTCTGGTTTGGGGTTGATCAGCACTTGGCTGACATGGGCAGGAACAGAATGGCCTTCTGGCCCGGACTGGTCTTCGAGCCGGATTTATACTGGCCCGTCCTCTTCAAAGCCACGTACCAGTCCGGGTATTTACGGGATCTGTACGTGTTGTAGTTGTTCGACTCCAGGCGCTCCAGGAAATAACATTCATCTGTTGTTCTTCTCTGAGAGAGAGAGAGAGACGGAGACGACATTAAGACACATTGAGACATCTTTTTTGTTTTTCACTACAAAAATATATTATCAGCATAAAAGTTGGTAATTGTTGGTAAAAGTTTTAAAGTCCCCCTAAAGCCCCCCTGTAGTTAATCATTTTATCCATTAAAACTCGTCTTTGATCACCAAAATGACATATTTAAAAAGTTTTTTCGTTCATCTTGAATGTACCTCGACACCCTTGCCTCATTTAGTATTCGCGGTTCTATGAATATGCAAATGAGCCCCGCCTCCACTCACTCACTCAGCTCAGAGATCCACTGGTTGACGATCACACGTTGATCTGATTGGTTACAAGGTAGTTTGTGACGTCAGAAACACCAGCGATTTCAAAGCGTGTGTTTGAGACTGTCTTTGGTTCACTGCAGTTTTAAGGAGGAAATACTCAGCAATGCTGTCGACTTATGAATTTACACATGGTTTGTCTTAAAGCATAGCCTAGAAATCTAGACGGACCCTAGCAGCAGCAAAATTTATTTTGCTCCCAGGGTAGTCTAGCAACTCTCCGTTGACTTTCGAGCTGGAAAAACCAAACTCTGGTCAGGCCAATCACATCGTGTATAGAGTCGGTGGGCGGGCTTAACATGATGACGACAGAGTTGCGACGGTTCCCTGCTACTTGAAAACAAAGAAGAGCCGCTGCTGGAGAACAGTATTTCGAATCAGCTTTAGCCGTGATTCTGGAGGACTTGGAGTTAAGTTTTTCTTTGAGAAAAGAGCAAAGAACGGCACTTAAGTCATTCTTAAAAAAGGAAGATGTTTTCGTAGTTTTGCCGGCCAGATATGGCAAAAGTTGAATCTATCAACTAGCGTTAGCTCCGCTGTTGGGAAAACGCTCTGGTTGGTTGAAGCGCTGTCCTATTGCGTGCCGAGGGAATTTGAAAGACCACCGTTTATCCCGCCCCTCGGATTGAGCCGTGTCAATGGAGAGTTGCCAGACCTAACATCTTGCATCTTAAAGCATTTTAAAAACACCACATAGTCATTAAAAGATGGATTTTCACCACATGGGGACTTTAAAGGGGTTATATATACGGATTTTCAAGCATTAATCGCTTTTTGACTTAAATTTAAACTGCAAACTTAAAGTGAGTTAAACTGCAGTTCATCCACTGGCCACTAGAGACCGGCTGCAGAAGAGATTCAATCCCATAAACCCCCATGTTAAAATGCTCAACTTTACAGCAGAAATAAACATGTTTACAGTCTGGTACAAAAAGTGGTTTTGGTCTATATCGCTAATGTTGCCCTTCATGACGACTGTGAGGGGGGTGAATATTTTTACAACTCATCCGTTTAAATTATATTAAGCCTTAAAGTTCTGCATAATTAAGGGCGTGGCCAAATGAGTGACAGGTGGATTGCCGCTGATGTCACTACTAGCCGTTTCTCTGTTAGCGTCACGTCACCTCAGCTAATCCGCATCGCTGTACATTTCCGTTTATCCGGGAGTGGCGCTGCCAAGATGGCGACGTCACACACACTACGCCCATATTTATTTACAGTCTATGGTTTTCGCGCAGCTTCTAACAAAACTTTAAAAACGAGACTTTCCCCGACTTCCTAGGTCGTCCACGAACGCCTGTAGGACTGATGCTTATGTGAAGGACTCGGGAAAATCAAAAGGATGTACGTTTTCCCGCTCTTCCGTTCAGTGACACATGAAGCGAATGCTTATACAATGTTCATGATAAGAGCCGTTCTGTAATGTACATCAGTGTGTCGTGTAAAGACAAGAGCTTCATGAAGGAATGATTGGATCCTAAAACGTTCCGTCCGGATCCGTGTGAGCTCAGACCTCGGCTGTGTTCCCGCTGTGGAAGCTTGTTTCAGCTTCAGGGAAACTATGCTGACATATATTAGCTTTCATCATTTATCAACTTGTGAAACACTGCCGTTTATGACGGGAATATTCTCTGTTTTCCTGAGCAGTGGAACACAGCCTGAGGTCTGGAAAACCTCTCCTGACAGGAACGTGACCTTCGTGACCTTTGTGATGTCGACATGTTCAGCGTAATCTGATGTGGAAAACTCAACGGGAATAAGTGTGGACTTGATCAGAGTTTCTGTATGAAGGTTGTGGATCAGTGAGAGGGTTTGATGTATCAGATGTAACTGTGTCTGTGTGTGTGTGTGTGTGTGTGTGTGTGTGTGTGTGTGTGTGTGTGTGTGTTGAAGAAGCAGAGCTGTGTGTGTGTGTGTGTGTGAGAGAGTGTTGAAGAAGCAGAGCTGTGTGTGTGTGTGTGTGTGTGTGTGTGTGTGTGTGTGTGTGTGTGGTCAGCAGTTGTTTGTTATAATGTAATGAAACATGTTAAAGCCCCTGCCCTCAAAAACCACTGTGCCTCAATCAAACATCCATAAATCATACCTGCCTAAAACACACACACACACACACACACACACACACACACCCTCTCCTCTCAGAGCAATGAGTGAGTATTAATAACACTCTAGTAACACTAATCTCCCCTGTAGTGTGTGTCAGGACGGGAGCGTTCACCGGCAGAGGGGAGTGATCAGCGGAGAAGGGTTTGAACACGAGCTGTTCCTCATATTTACTTTAGAGGGACATGAAGGTGAGAGAATGACATTTTGTGTTAATAAACCCCTTAACAGCATCATTTCTTTTTTCATTTATGCTGTATATAATTGCCTATTTATTGATTTTGTAGACATTTAAAAAGCTATTTTCTATGATTAAAAGGGCTATACGTAAGAATTTTCATGTATTAATCACTTTTTTTTATAGCCAATGTGTGAACAGTTATTAACGAAACGTAAAAAAAAACTAGACCTTCCTCGACTTCTTAGGTTACCTATGAAAGGACTCGGGACATTTTCCCGGGAAAATCAAAAGGAAGAGACGATATGCTCCTGAAAGCCTCTCTTCCGTTCAGTGACACATGAAGCGAATGCTTATAGAATGTTCAGGATAAGAGCCGTTCTGTACTGTGATGTCGACGTGTCGTGCAAAGATCAGGGATTCAGTCTCATAGCCAGATCTACACTACCAGATCAAAAGTTCGGGATCGGTACGATTTTTTATGTTTTAAAAACAGAAGTCTCTTCAAATAAATGCAGTACTTTTGAACTTTCTATTCATCAAAGAATCCTGAAAAAACATTGTACACAACTGTTTTCAACACTGATAATAATCATAAATGTTGTTTGATCATCAAATCATCATATTAGAGTGATTTGTGAAGGATCATGTGACACTGAAGACTGGAGTAATGATGCTGAAAATTCAGCTTTGATCACAGGAATAAATTACACTTTACTATATATTCACATATTTTAAATTGTCATAATATTTAAAAAATATTAGTTTTCTTTTTTTTTTCTTTCTTTTTTTTATCAAATAAACACAGCCTTGGTGAGCAGAAGAGACTTCTTTTAAAAACATAAAAAATCGTACCGATCCAAAACTTTTGAACGGCAGTGTATATAGTCTAAAATCTCAAATATACTTCATAATCAATCATAACAGTGTAATTTTAATGACCTTTAATGACCATTGAATGCCGTTCAGTCTCTTGTGCACAAGTGCAGTTCATTAAACGGCCACCGGTGTCGCTAATAACAAGCGTTTCTGAACACTGCAGGAAATATGTGACCCTGGACACATTTTTTTGAAATTGAGATGTATACATCATCTAAAAGCTGAATAAATAAGCGTTCCATTGATGTGTGGTTTGTTAGGATAGGACAATATTTGGTCGAGATACAACTATTGAAAATCTGGAATCAGAAGATGCAAAAAAATCGAAATATTGAGAAAATCTCCTTTAAAGTTCTTCATTTATGTTCACGATTGTGCAGCATTCACTCACACAAATACATGTTTTATATATTTACGGTAGGAAATTTACTGAATATCTTCATGGAACATGATCTTTACTTTAATATTCTAATGATTTTTGGCATTAAAGAAAAATTTATCATTTTGACCCATACAATGTAATGTTGGCTATTGCCACAGATATACCCGTGCGACCCGTGATTGGTTGTCACATGGTCCAGGGTCACATGTTAGATCTCAGATCATCATAGATTAGCGTCTCACCGATCCGAAGAGTCGTCCGTCGGCGTTCATGGCGAGGTATCGGTTGGCACAGATGCCCTTGATCACCAGCTCACCGCGAGCCGTCGCCTGGAGCTGCAGTCGAACTGAGAGAACACACACACACACACACACACACACACACACACGCTTTCATTTCCTCACAGCTGGGAAGAGCTGAAACAGTTGTGGTTTTGTCGGGAAAGGATGATTAGTCTAAAAGACGTGTCCTCAGATTCCTCAAGAGTTCATATGATGGGAATGAGACTGACACACAGATTAGGCCTGATATCTGATGTGTGTTTCTGGCTCTTCTTATC
>CM038633.1:37729074-37734074 GCA_021554675.1 Leuciscus idus | reverse complement strand
CAGATTCAAGCATTCAGCAGCCACGTAGAATAAATTAAATTAAAGGGGTAGTTGATTGTGATTTGACTTTTCTAACTTTAGTTAGTGTGTAATGTTGCTGTTTGATCATAAACAACATCTGCAAAGTTACGACGCTCAAAGTTCAAAGCAAAGGGAGATACTTGCTTTTACAGAAATGGCTTTTTAAGGACTACAACAAACGGCTGGTAGAGACTACACCACATTCCTCCCGGGTTAGTGACATCACCAACCCTAGAATTTACATAAACCCCGCCCCTCTGAACACAATTTATAGATTATCAAGACAGAATATGCTAATCAATGACTAGAAGATAACTACACATAAGCTTCATAAATTCATCAACTAACCATTCAGAAATGTCCTGTTGCTTCTACATGTTGTCACTTCTTCTTGAGTCTCTCCATCTTTCTGACTCCGGTTTGAACATAAAAGGCTAAAAGTTTTTGAAATGTTCATGAAATATGTGTGAGGTAATCAGAGCTGCTAACACACACACACACACACACACACACACACACACACACACACACACACACACACGTGAGCTCTTGAAGCGCTGCCCTCTGTCCCGGGAGCATCAGCTCATTTGCATTTAAAGGGACACAAAAAACTCGTGTTTTTGCTCACCCTCAAAAAGTGACAATTTTAACATGCTATAATGTGTTATATTTTATTTTGAGCTAAAACTTCACACACACACACACACTCTGGGGACATGAAAAGGGCATTATACCACCCCTTTAAACAACTTTTGTACAACTCTTGGAGTCCACTGTATAACTACAAACACAGGACAAGACATCTGTCTGCAATTAAGAAGCACTTCCTGAAGGAAAGATCTCTCAGTCGTCTCTCCTGGACTGCAGTGAGATGAGATGGAGGATAATAAGATCAAATGCTTCTCAGATGTTTCTCCTAAAGAAATATTCCAGTAATCTCACTCTCCACAGTCATTTTGACTCAATTGGGTCTGTTTTTATTCTCCCATCTGAGACACAGCTGAGACTCTGAGAGACATCTGAGCGTTCCTCATGACCTCTGACAGTCAGAGAGTTTAAATTAAAAACATTTTAGGAGTGTTTTTAGGAGCTACTGGTTTCCTCTCATCAGGGATCTCCTGTTTTAGCAGTGAAGAACATCTGTGTTCAAAGAAGCGTTTAGTGATTCCCATCAGTTGAGTTTTGTTGACCACATCACAGCGGCTCTCGTCTCTGAGCCGATGGAGATCTGTGCGTTTAAAGAAGAACCCGATGACAACAAACCACACTGACGTTATAAAGGCTTCGTTCCACCCACGAGAGAAACCAGCTTTAGTTTCAGCACGTGTTTCTCTCAACAGACCGGTCATTACAAACCCACACACACACTCACTCACTCACGCACGCACGCATGCACACACACACAAACACAGTGACTGTGAGACTGGATCTCTTCTTCAGGTCACCTGTAGAGCGTCTCTATCTCTCTCAGTGGCAGCGCCAGGGGGGAGCTAGGTGGTGCTGTAGCTCCCCCTATAATAGCCATAGCACCTGCCCAGCACCCCCAAGAATTGTCTGTAATTTTTTTATATTTATATTTTAATGTCATGTTTGAATAGTCTTTTTCATGTTGTTAAAAATAGGAATTAAATAATCATTTAAAAATCATGAGCGCTGAGCAAGCAGGAACCTACTGTCTATGGCAGAAACGAGTAACGTTAGTGAGTTGTATTAATTTAATTATTTTATTAAATCCAGACAAGACAGAGGTAATACTTATCGGTTCAAAAAACCGCCCACAAAACCTCGCACAATACAACTTTAACATCATAGGATGTCCTGTTACTTTATCCTCTACAGTAAAAGACCTGGGTGTTATACTCGATTGCAACCTGTCTTTTGAAAATCATATTTCATATGTTACAAAAACAGCCTTTTTCCACCTTAGAAACATTGCTAAGCTACGTAATATGCTATCAGTTTCTGATGCAGAAAAGTTAGTTCATGCATTCATGACCTCGAGACTGGATTACTGTAATGCTTTATTAGCTGGTTGTCCTGCATCCTCAATAAACAAGCTACAGTTAGTCCAAAATGCCGCCGCTAGAGTTCTTACGAGATCAAGAAAATATGATCATATAACACCGATTTTATCATCACTGCATTGGTTACCTATAAAGCTCCGTATTAATTACAAGGTATTGCTACTGACTTATAAAGCCCTAAACGGCTTAGCTCCAGTCTATTTAACGGATCTTCTATCGCCCTATAATCCATCGCGCTCTTTAAGATCACTAAATTCAAGGCTTTTGGTCATACCTAGGATATCCAGAACCACCAAAGGAGGGAGAGCATTTTCACATTTGGCTCCAAAACTCTGGAATAGTCTTCCTGATACTGTTCGTTGCTCAGACTCGCTCTCCCAGTTTAAAACTAGATTAAAGTCGCATCTCTTCAGCCAGGCATTCATATAATCCTACAGTTCAAACTACAATCCGGCCTCTAGCTCATAAATGCCAGAGGAGAACTGGCCCCCGACTGAGCCTGGGTTCTCCCAAGGTTTTTTTTTTCTCCATTTGGTCACCTGATGGAGTTTTAGGACACCATTAGGTCACTTGATGAAGTTTTAGGACACCATTAGGTCACTTGATGGAGTTTTAGGACACCATTAGGTCACTTGATGGAGTTTTTCGGTTCCTTGCCACTGTTGCCTTTGGCTTGCTCAGTTGGGGATATTTTGGGGATATTTAATTAAATTTTATCAATCAATAAATTCCTCTTGAAACAAACTTTGTTGTATTATTTTAATTTAATACTGTGAAGCTGCTTTGATACAATCTGTATTGTGAAAAGCGCTATACAAATAAACTTGACTTGACTTGACTTGACACACACACACACACACACAGTGACTGTGAGACTGGATCTCTTCTTCAGGTCACCTGTAGAGCATCTCTCTCTCTCTCTCTCTCTCTCTCTCTCTCTCTCTCTCACACACACACACACACACACACACACACACAGTGACTGTGAGACTGGATCTCTTCTTCAGGTCATCTGTAGAGCATCTCTCTCTCTCTCTCTCTCTCTCTCTCTCTCTCTCTCTCTCTCTCTCTCTCTCTCTCTCACACACACACACACACACACACACACCTCTCCTCAGCTGCTGTTGTCGTGGAGATTATTACATCACCATAGAATCAAACAAAGAACACTTTCAGAATCCTGACGCAATCAAAACAAGAATTTCCTTCACAAATCGTAATGACACACAGAGCTTCATCTGACTGTAGTGTTTTATAGACTCCAGAGGCTGTTACACGAAACACATCTCTCAACTGAATCGACAGGTAGGCTACAGTAAACATATGGACATTCTGATTCTGAAAAACATATGCTACACATGATTTTATTATTATTTCAAATGTATGGATAGAATCGTTTCTTGGGACTTTTCGATTCCAATTATTTTTTATATATTTTTTTATAGTAAGAACTTTCCTCGAAATAATTCCAGAATCAAGATAAGCATACAGCAGTAGCCTACACACACCACACACACCACATACCTTTCTCTTTCATCGCAGTTTACAGTTTTTCTCGATTGGTTTGGCTCATTTCTTGAAACCGAGATGACATTCTCAAAATAACATGGACAAATCTCCAAACCACCTTGCAATTGTTCACAACAGAATGTCATTTTTCATTGGTTTTATCAAATTGCAAATGCTTTAGTACATGTCTCAAGTGACTCTGTGCTTTTTTTCAAATGATTATGTACAAGTAGCTACAGTTAGCACAATGAGCCCACATTTAGCACATTTTCCAAATAAATAGATCTTGCTGATCTAAACTGATTAGTTGATTTTTCAGTGAAATGGTTACTCTCTCCAAAACATATCAGCATGGTTTCATTGTGTAAGTCATCATATGCACAATTGTCTGTTCAACTGTCAAAATTAGTCAAAGATATAATACCATGAAAGAATTTCTTGGAACATTTGATAAATTTATGACAGTACTTGACAATCAATCAGGTGAAATGGAGTTTCTTCCACCTTACTCTCCTTTCCTAAATCCAATTGAGGAGTTTTTTTCAGCTTGGAGGTGGAGGGTGTATGAGCATCAGGCTCAAGACCAGAGGGCCCTGCTGCATGCAATGGATGCTGCATGTGAGGACATCACAGGGGATCAATGTAGGGGATGGATGAGACATTCACGCCGTTTCTTCCCTCGCTGCATCGCAAGAGAAAATATCCGTTGCGATGTGGATGAGAATTTATGGCCTAACAGAGAGCAGCGCGTCGATGGCCAGGAGGATGAGGATGGTGGCCAGGAAAGAGAGGGTGACAATGGCGACCACTGAAAATATTACTGTACTATAGTTCTGAAACTTTATTTACAGTATGGTAGGCTAGAGTTTTTTTTGTTTTTTGTTTGTGTTTATAACTGTTCACATTTACAGAATCCTGTATATGTTTTCTTTTCACAGTATGTTCTCTAATGTTAACATTTCTTTGTACGAATAAAAATGTTTACAGTTTCCTTGAGTATGAGTGGTTTATTGGAGGCTGATTTTACTGTAAAATCTTTTAGTTTTATTCATAGTGGTATTCTGTTGCTAGACCTGTGCCTCAGTGACAAAACGTCTAAGCATTTTGACTTGCAGTGCTTAAACAATGCCAAAGGTATAATGCATTTTGGGGGCATTGACTATTTATATGAGAAGGATATTTAGTTTTGACACATGGATAAACTGTTTTGGGAGAGATATGAGCTTTTGCAGGGGATCCATGGTGTTGTGCTAAACCATCCAGGTTATTTTGACAAAAGCACTAAATGAATGCACATGTGCCAAGGCAATTGAGAAGGATCTGTGCTATTTTGACTGTACTGACCTTTTATATGGGAAAGGAATCTGCTTTTGAAGCATGGAAGAAGAGTTTGGGGAAAGATATTTGATTTTGCTAGTGAGCTATAATGTTGAGCAGAACTGTAAG
>CM038633.1:37699074-37716574 GCA_021554675.1 Leuciscus idus | reverse complement strand
CTCTTCTTAGCCTCTTCTTAGGCTCTTCTTAGCCTCTTCTTAGCCTCTTCTTAGGCTCTTCTTAGCCTCTTCTTAGCCTCTTCTTAGGCTCTTCTTAGCCTCTTCTTAGGCTCTTCTTAGCCTCTTCTTAGGCTCTTCTTAGCCTCTTCTTAGCCTCTAGTTAGCCTCTTCTTAGCCTCTTCTTAGGCTCTTCTTAGCCTCTTCTTAGGCTCTTCTTAGCCTCTTCTTAGGCTCTTCTTAGCCTCTTCTTAGGCTCTTCTTAGCCTCTTCTTAGGCTCTTCTTAGGCTCTTCTTAGCCTCTTCTTAGGCTCTTCTTAGCCTCTTCTTAGCCTCTTCTTAGGCTCTTCTTAGCCTCTTCTTAGGCTCTTCTTAGCCTCTTCTTAGCCTCTTCTTAGCCTCTTCTTAGGCTCTTCTTAGCCTCTTCTTAGCCTCTTCTTAGGCTCTTCTTAGCCTCTTCTTAGGCTCTTCTTAGCCTCTTCTTAGGCTCTTCTTAGCCTCTTCTTAGCCTCTAGTTAGCCTCTTCTTAGCCTCTTCTTAGGCTCTTCTTAGCCTCTTCTTAGGCTCTTCTTAGCCTCTTCTTAGGCTCTTCTTAGCCTCTTCTTAGGCTCTTCTTAGCCTCTTCTTAGGCTCTTCTTAGGCTCTTCTTAGGCTCTTCTTAGCCTCTTCTTAGGCTCTTCTTAGCCTCTTCTTAGCCTCTTCTTAGGCTCTTCTTAGCCTCTTCTTAGGCTCTTCTTAGCCTCTTCTTAGCCTCTTCTTAGCCTCTTCTTAGGCTCTTCTAAGCCTCTTCTTAGCCTCTTCTTAGCCTCTTCTTAGGCTCTTCTTAGCCTCTTCTTAGCCTCTTCTTAGGCCCTTCTTAGCCTCTTCTTAGGCTCTTCTTAGGCTCTTCTTAGCCTCTCCTTAGGCTCTTCTTAGCCTCTTCTTAGCCTCTTCTTAGCCTCTTCTTAGCCTCTTCTTAGGCTCTTCTTAGCCTCTTCTTAGCCTCTTCTTAGGCTCTTCTTAGCCTCTTCTTAGGCTCTTCTTAGCCTCTTCTTAGGCTCTTCTTAGCCTCTTCTTAGCCTCTAGTTAGCCTCTTCTTAGCCTCTTCTTAGGCTCTTCTTAGCCTCTTCTTAGGCTCTTCTTAGCCTCTTCTTAGCCTCTTCTTAGGCTCTTCTTAGGCTCTTCTTAGGCTCTTCTTAGCCTCTTCTTAGCCTCTTCTTAGGCTCTTCTTAGCCTCTCCTTAGGCTCTTCTTAGCCTCTTCTTAGCCTCTTCTTAGGCTCTTCTTAGCCTCTTCTTAGCCTCTTCTTAGGCTCTTCTTAGCCTCTTCTTAGGCTCTTCTTAGCCTCTTCTTAGGCTCTTCTTAGCCTCTTCTTAGCCTCTAGTTAGCCTCTTCTTAGCCTCTTCTTAGGCTCTTCTTAGCCTCTTCTTAGCCTCTTCTTAGCCTCTTCTTAGGCTCTTCTTAGCCTCTTCTTAGCCTCTTCTTAGGCTCTTCTTAGCCTCTTCTTAGCCTCTTCTTAGGCTCTTCTTAGCCTCTTCTTAGGCTCTTCTTAGCCTCTTCTTAGGCTCTTCTTAGCCTCTTCTTAGCCTCTAGTTAGCCTCTTCTTAGCCTCTTCTTAGGCTCTTCTTAGCCTCTTCTTAGGCTCTTCTTAGCCTCTTCTTAGGCTCTTCTTAGCCTCTTCTTAGGCTCTTCTTAGCCTCTTCTTAGGCTCTTCTTAGGCTCTTCTTAGGCTCTTCTTAGCCTCTTCTTAGGCTCTTCTTAGCCTCTCCTTAGGCTCTTCTTAGCCTCTTCTTAGCCTCTTCTTAGCCTCTTCTTAGGCTCTTCTTAGCCTCTTCTTAGCCTCTTCTTAGGCTCTTCTTAGCCTCTTCTTAGGCTCTTCTTAGCCTCTTCTTAGGCTCTTCTTAGCCTCTTCTTAGCCTCTAGTTAGCCTCTTCTTAGCCTCTTCTTAGGCTCTTCTTAGCCTCTTCTTAGGCTCTTCTTAGCCTCTTCTTAGCCTCTTCTTAGGCTCTTCTTAGCCTCTTCTTAGGCTCTTCTTAGCCTCTTCTTAGGCTCTTCTTAGCCTCTTCTTAGCCTCTTCTTAGGCTCTTCTTAGCCTCTTCTTAGGCTCTTCTTAGCCTCTTCTTAGGCTCTTCTTAGGCTCTTCTTAGGCTCTTCTTAGCCTCTTCTTAGGCTCTTCTTAGGCTCTTCTTAGCCTCTTCTTAGCCTCTTCTTAGCCTCTTCTTAGCCTCTCCTTAGGCTCTTCTTAGGCTCTTCTTAGGCTCTTCTTAGGCTCTTCTTAGCCTCTTCTTAGCCTCTCCTTAGGCTCTTCTTAGGCTCTTCTTAGGCTCTTCTTAGCCTCTTCTTAGGCTCTTCTTAGCCTCTTCTTAGCCTCTTCTTAGGCTCTTCTTAGCCTCTTCTTAGGCTCTTCTTAGCCTCTTCTTAGCCTCTTCTTAGCCTCTTCTTAGCCTCTTCTTAGGCTCTTCTTAGCCTCTTCTTAGCCTCTTCTTAGCCTCTTCTTAGCCTCTTCTTAGCCTCTTCTTAGCCTCTTCTTAGGCTCTTCTTAGCCTCTTCTTAGCCTCGTAAAACAAGATTTCATTCTAAAATAAAAACCCAGTTTCACTCTCAATCTCTTCACCGACCGCTGGACAATTAAAATCCCGAGATACCGAGACACAAACTCAGTCTCAGAGCCTTGGGAAGTAGTAATTGAAAGAAGATTATGAAGGATTGATTTTATATTAGAAAACAACATGAATTTGGTTTTATCAGCATTTAAAACAAGTTTTAATAAGTCACGATGCAGGAGTGGATAAATGAGTAGCGCACTACTTCTTTCCTACCAATAACACCATCTGTTACTTTTCTCTCAAAATGTAACATAGTTTTTACATGTTTTTTCTTCGTCTTCTTCTTCTTTTTTTTACATGTAACAGGAAAAAAATATTTTCCAAACTTTCCAAAATGGCACATATAAAACTGTATGTTATATCAACAAATAAAAGTGTTTATATTATTTTTTTGGTGCTGCTGTTCATGTTCTCACTGTTAGTTGTATGATTCATCTTTTTACTTGTTCAGAATGTTTATTGATGATTACCATGATTGCGGTTTATTATGTATAAAATATTCAATGATAAATGAGCTAGAAAAATTAGATGAGCAATTACTCTGATTAGATATAAGAACACTAATGATTGAAAATGATTGAAAATAATAATTGACAAAATTGCAAACATCATGTACAGTCTGTATACTGTAAGTGTGTGTGATTTAGCTTTTCCTCGTGGTCTACTAGTGTTAATAAATAAATGCGATACATTGCAATATCGAATCGCAATACTTAAAAAGTCTTTATTTCACATTCCAAAATGACTCAAAACATCATAAGTTAGGGATATAATACTAACCAGACTTAAAATTAACGACAGCATTGAAACACTGTTCACTACAGTAGATGAAGGGTCGTGTGTGTGTGTGTGTGTGTGTGTGTGTGTGTGGCGGCCTCTGGCGGCCGTACATTGAACTTCACGCTCGTGTTGTTTAGGGTTGTTGCGTCATTTCCGCCGGCCGTCCTTCACTGAGTTTCTCCTGTAACTCGTGACTGTCAGAGAGAAACATGGCGTGAGTTTATTAACCCTCATAAACACAGAAAACAACAACGGCGACCGACATGTGGAGGATCCAGAGTTTAGTGAGCAGAGGTGAGTGATTATTACACACTCATCAGCGCTGAGACACGCTATAGCGACACTCTTACACACATACATACACACTTGTTTATTGTTATAATGTTTCATTGCATGCGGCCTTTTAGCAGGTGTGTGTCAGTTTCATTGATATGAACATGACTTTAGTTGTGTATCTTAATATAACACGTATTTTAATAAGTCTGAGGATACTTTCACTTTTGACTTGTGATCAGACCAAATGTCAATATTATCATCAGATGTGGGAAATCAAACTCTTTTGCATCATGTGTGGATTTGCTCACATTTATAGACCGACAGATTTGCTTTACTGGGGGAGACGTGGAACATATCAAGAAAAACACAGGAGAACAAAAATTACACTCACACACACACACACACACACACACACACACACACACACACACACACACACACACACACACACACACACACACACTCACTCTCTCTCTCTCTCTCTCTCTCTCTCTCTCTCTCTCTCTCTCTCTCTCTCTCTCTCTCTCACACACACACACACACACACACACACACACACACACACACACACTCTCTCTCTCTCTCTCTCTCTCTCTCTCTCTCTCTCTCTCTCTCTCACACACACACACACACACACACACACACACACTCACACACACACACACACACTCTCTCTCTCTCTCTCTCTCTCTCTCTCTCTCTCTCACACACACACACACACACACACACACACACACGACACATGTAAATGCATGCAAAGACTTCCATAACAAACACTGTGTAAAATGAGTCAGTGCTTCTTTACACACATGAATCATTCCATTCATAAAAAACTACATCTGGATCATAAATGAACAATTTTGTTTCATGACATTTGCACGTCTCATAACAGTGGGAATTACGAGATCCGTCGTGCACGAAATCTGTGCGTTTTCACAGCAGATGTTGCATTTGTCGGTTCATACAACATTTGTGCGTGTGTGTGTGTGTGTTTGTGTGTGTGTTTGTGTGTGCACTTTGCTTTGGAACCGCAGTGTTGAGCCGCTGCCATGGAAACGCTTCGCTGAGGATCTCGCAGGGTCATCATGTGGAGGACGAGGTCATCAACTCCTCAATCCTCACCAGTGGAGGACGACACGCTTCTGACAGCAGCAGGTACACACACACACACACACACACACACACACACACGTGGAGGACGAGGTCATCAACTCCTCAATCCTGACCGGCGGACGACACTCGTGATCCGTGATGTCATACATGAACCTGCAAACGATTTACGCTCTGTGTCTCTCTCAGTTCTCAGAGGGATCGAGATGACCAGAAGAAGAAACGATCATCTGAGTTCTGCTACTCTGGCCTGCCGAAATACTCCACCCTGGACGCCGTGGGCTGGGTGAGGACCGACCAATCAGAGGACAGGAACACACCTGTTCACTTTACAATCAAAAACTATAAAGCACTGCTGGGCAACGATTAATCACATCCAAAATAAAAGTTTGTGTTTACATAATGTATGTGTGTGTACTACTGTGCATAATTGTTTAGTATATATAAATACACACACACATGCATGTAAAAAATGTGTTATTTATATATAAAATATTTAGATGTTGTTTAGGGTTGTTAATATTTATTTAAGAAATACATGCTAATATTTCTTAAATAAATACATGCATATGTGTGTGTTTTTATATCTACAAAATAATTATACACAGCACACACACATACATTATGCAAACACAAACGTTTGTTTCGGATGCGATTAATCGTTGAAAAAGTGACGGTTCGTAACTTTGTGTGTGTGTGTGATGTGTGTGTTTCTGCAGGGCGCCGCTGCCGTTCTCTTCATGCAACTCTGTCGCAGGATTCACTCCCGGTTTTCCTCGCATGCGGATCAGAACCGGATCAGAGACGTCGGACTCGTACAGAAATGCTCCTACAAAGTCCTGATTGACATCTGTGAGTCACACACACATTCTGACCACAGTTCTTGTCATATTTTATTACCGTTTTCTAAACCATAGCGAATAATCTCTGATAATGTATGAAATGTTGAAGGTGTCTGAATAAATGTTGGTTTGACTGTACACACACACACACACACACACACACACACACACAGTGTCGCGGGAGAGTGTTTTGTCGGGTGGAGTGACGGTGAAGTGCCTGCGGGGGGCGCTGCAGACTCCAGAGCCCAGTGATGACAACAGCAGGAGTCATGACAACAGTGACATCAGCAGTGATGGGGATCTGACCTCTGACCTGCAGACGACACACACCCCTGAGACAGCGAGCGGCCCGTCACACTCCGGTCAGAACCAGCACACTAACACATTTATATAATAAAGATGTGAAGGTCACTAGAAGCTGACTCTTGATTCTTGATTTTCTTACAGAAGAAACTCTTTTTCCTGAACCAGCAAAACCGAAGGTAATATTTTAGACCAGTTTGTTTATTGGGGCAATAGAGAGCCTAAGTCCCGCCCCTCCTCTTCCGGCTCATGAGACCTTATTTCGGAAAAAATATGTATGGTAGTCAATGGCGAGAGACAACTTATCTTTTTATTCTGTCTGAACTGTGCCCTGAATTACACATATGATGTTTGTCAATTTAAAAGATAATTATGAAAGTCAAGAAAGTTGCAGTTTGTCATAAAACAGAAGAGTAACATTTAGTTTTATGTGAAAATCACTCAATGAACTCCATCTCTCGTCTCGCACTATGTACGTATGTGTGCAGTCTGGTACAAAACACTCAGGCATGACGCCGTAACGTTACGATTATAACGTAAGACTACAGAAAAAAAGACAGACGTTAGCTTCAGTAAAGTTAGCTTCATTCATTGAGAGAAAAGGTATGACGTCACATGTGCGCCTTTTGGGTTTGTAGTCTTTGTAATTATGTATTTTCACAGTCTCATACCTCAACAGTTTTACATCAAACTGCGACTTTCTTGACTTTAAAATGTATCTTTTATATAGACAAACATCATATGTGTAATTCAGGGCACAATTTAAACGAGATCAAAATATTTGTTGTCTCTCGCCATTGACTACCATACAATATTTTTCCGAAATAAGGTCCTATGGTGGTCAACCGGAAGGCAATGCAACTGATGCTTTTTCAAGCGTCTCCATACTTGAAAAACCGTGGAAAACTACTTTTAAACAGGAAATGACGGAATATTTACGTACATATTTACAGCGGGTCTATTCGCACGGGATTAGTATCACCTGAGGTAAATTTTCCGGACCTTTTTACTGAAGGTAAGTCACTGTAGTCTTTACTGACATTGTCCGTCATGATCACTTGCTACGTTTACATGGACACCTTTTGGTTCATTCGGAATGAAATCAATACGATTGATGAATCCGAACACGGTGTTTACATGAACAATAAATAAAGTAATCGGGTTGATGTGCGCATTTATATGTCACAAGTTTCAAATCGGAAAAAGATTTTTTGACATGCGCACACTGCACAAATATACAGAGTTTCCCGCTGTTCGCGCATTACTATTCTCCTCTATTGGTTCTTTACTTGTTTTAAACAGCAGAAGTAATTTTAATCCGTCTCTGGTCATGATTTGGAGACAATGAGCATATTAACCGTTTTGCCGTGCTGCTTATATTTATCACACAGTAAAAATGCCGTCTGTGAAAAAAAAAAATCGTCTGTGGATGAGAATCCAAAACAAGGACTGGTGGGACGTTGTCCTGCTTCACTTCACAGACGCTGAGTGAAATGAGAATTTTAGAATGACGGGACACTTATTTATATGACACTTTATTCAACAGGAAGAACAGCTCGTTCCGCGCACTAAACGTCATTACGCTATTTAACGTCATCGCACATGCGCAATCCTTTCAGTTTCGGTTTTCAATCCGATCAAGTGTTTACATGTTCTCTCGATCGGATTCCAAAAGGAATAAACCACCCCTTTCAATCCGATCGAAATTTCATTCGGATCGAGCTCAATCGGATCGATTAAGGTGTTTACATGAAGGTTTTTTTGTCCAATTGAGCCGTCAATCCGATTATAAGTGTCCATGTAAACGCAGCTACTGAGATGCACATTCTGACGGGACTAAAATCACAGAGAAGCTCTGGTAATTATTACTCTACCCCTCCTCTACATGTTACACTAGTCCCGTCCGAATAGGGCTTTAGACAGCCTAGGTCAAGGTCTTGTCAATCAGGGAAGGTCTTGTTTTTTAAGTTTTGTTGACACATCGGCAATACAAAAAGCTATAATAACTGAAAATTCTCACATATAGCCTCTTTTAAACATGTTTTGCTTTAGATTAACCCTTTATATGTTTCCTGCAGGAACATCTAACACCCGATGAAGCAGCGCAGGATTTGAGACGCGTGGCGGACAGCAGCGTACCAATAATCCTCAACATCATCGGTAATGATGACGACCTCACACACACACTCCGTCAGAGGATGCTATGAGAACATCTGAACATCGTGTGGTGTTTCAGGTCTGGAGAGCGCTAGAGCGGGGGATTACGAGACGGCGTTCTCCTGTTTTCTGGCTTCGGCTCAGCACGACTACAGCAAAGCTCAGTTTAACGTGGGAGTTTGTTACGAGAGAGGACGTGGAGTACGGCGAGACCACAGCAAGGTAAACACACGTGTGTGTGTGTGTGTCTCACCTTTAGTCAAGTCAAGTCACCTTCATTTATATAGCGCTTTTAACAATATAGATTGTTTCAAAGCAGCTTTACAGTGATAATAGGAAATTAAAGCTGCTCTAAGCGATGTTGGGTGACGTAATTTCTTGTTGACGTTCGAAGTATTGTCAAACAAAACGGAGGCTAGCTCGACCCTCCCCCTCCTCGTCCCATCCCCTCCCCCTCCCTCCTGTGCTTCCTGAAACAGTCATGAACCATTTAGAAAAACCAAACTGGATTTACCCACCTGTCCAGCAGAAACAGAGCCACCTAAACTTCGGATCGGAAGCCCTTCTGCCGGCGGAGTTCTCGCCACCTTTTGAACGCTTTTCCGATGTAAATTCGGACTTCGCGCATTCCTTCTCCTTACAATTTTAACGTTAGTCGTTGTTAGGACATCTCTCCTCTAGCTAACTTCCCTCTTCATGCTTCTCTCTCCTCCACCCCCCACACTCACCTTCATGTGCATGCGCACTAACCCCCCACCCCACCCCCACATCATTCTTGTCTGTTATTGGCTGGAACACTGTTTGTTATGTTTCGTGGTCCAGGCTGGGCCAGTTTGTTTTTCCTGCCGTTTTTGGAGCCTGGGCTGTCTACAGAGACCGCGTTTCTTTACAGTGTGTTCAGGGGACAGGCAGCTAGCGGACAGTGAGGAGATGTTTGCTGGATGTGACAAAAAAATGTTGGCCTAAAAAACGCTTGACATCGCTTAGAGCACCTTTACAGTAACAGAGATTGTTTAGGCTTTACGGCAGCTCTAGAATAAAGTTATTGTCCAGATAAAGTTAGTTTTTGATTGATTAACTTCCGTTGCAAAGATCATTAGTTATTAACTTAGGGTCCGCTAACACGACACCGTTCTAACTGAAGACTAAAAAAACATTTAATGTGTTCTGGCCGTTCATTCGCACAACAACAGTGTTTGGAGGCTCGAGAACGCAAACTTTGAAACAGGTTTTAAGGTGCAAGTGTTGAAAAACGTTATCAACTGTAGTGGATTTTTTCCCCTAAACCCGACTATCTAGCGTCTACAAAACGACACTTAATAAATAAAACTGTTGCGTCTACTGATCGACACAGAGCGTCTACAAATCGACACTTAATAACCTTTATACTCTAGCTCTTGCGTCTTCAGTCGACAACTGGCCGAGTTTCTAACTAACTTGCTTCCCTAAACTGACCTGCTGCACAGCAGTAATAATCGAAAAACAGACCTTAATACTTTAAGTCCTTTTAGCCCGACTGGAATGGTTCCCTCTGTCGAACAGGGTTCTGCAGTCTGGCAGAATGAAGAAAACTTGGTTCCTCATCCCCGTCCATCCGACAGAGGGAGATTCCGAGGACTCCTGGCTCTGGCCCGCCAAACTGTTTTAATGATGACTTCATTTGTTAATCACAAGATTCTAACAGACTGTCTAGTTTCATTTCCCAAACTATGTTATTTATACATAGATACGCACACAGTCAAAGTCACAAGTTTTCCATTGGTTTCGTCACAGTACATCCTGTTCCATTGTTAGATGTTAAATAAGGTTAGATGTTAGAAACATGGTTAGTTTAATATACAGTTTAAAATTTCTACGACACATCTCAGCGTAAGCTTCAAACACGCGTATCTGTGAAAACGCTGACGGCGTGCACATATGTATTATGTGTTTAATATATAGGTATGCGCGTTTGAATATATATGTGCGCAGGCGTGAAGTCTTTCTTTTCAAATTGACCTCAACAAATTACTTGTCTAGCCTTAAAAATTCATAATACAGAATTTTTTGTCGCTTCCGCGTATCCTTGTGAACTGGAACTGTGAATGTTTAGATGGTCTCTTCCGTGTTTACTCACACATGACTGTGGTCTCTCAGGCGGTGCTTTACTACAGACGCGCCGCAGTCGCTGGCCACCGTCAGGCTCAGTATCGCTGTGCTAAACTCCTCCTGAACAGCAGAGGGCAGCAGAGCTCAGAGACAGACTCAGAAGCGGCGCTGAAGTTCCTCTACACAGCGGCAGACGCAGGACTCACGGAGGTACAGCTCATGTGTACACTGCTTAAAGGGATAGTTCACCCAAAACTGAAAATTAGCCCATGATTTACTCACCCTCAAGCCATCCTAGGTGTATATGACATTCTTCTTTCAGACGAATACAACCGGAGTTATATTAAAAAATGTCCTGGCTCTTCCAAGCTTTATAATGGCAGTGAATGGCCATTTATGTTGCACTTTTATTATGGATAGATGCACTTTTATTATGGATAGATGCACTTTTATGATGGATAGATGCACTTTTATGATGGATAAATGCAATTTTATGATGGATAGATGCACTTTAATGATGGCTAGATGCACTTTAATGATGGATAGATGGACTTTTAGATGGACTTTTATGATGGATAGATGGACTTTTATGATGGTTAGATGGACTTTTATGATGGATAGATGCACCTTTATCGTGGATAGATGCACTTTTTTGATGGATAGATGCCTGACTCACTGAGGTACAGCTGATTGTATACTGCTTAATGCCACAAGTCTTATCTACACTACCAGTCAAAAGTTTTTGATCTGTAAGATTTTTTTATGTTTTTAAAAGAACTCTCTTCTGCTCACCAAGGCTGCATTTATTTGATTAAAAATACAACAACAAAAAACAATAATATTGTGAAATATTATTCCAATTTAAAACAGCTGTTTTCTATGTGAATATATAGTAAACTGTAATTTATTCCTGTGATCAAAGCTGAATTTTCAGCATCATTACTCCAGTCTTCAGTGTCACATGATCCTTCAGAAATCATTCTAATATGATGATTTGATGATCAAGAAACATTTATCAATGTTGAAAACAGTTGTGTACTTTTTTTTTTTTTCAGGATTCTTTGATGAATAGAAAGTTCAAAAGAACAGCATTTATTTTAAAATTGTTGTAATATTTAACAATATTAGAGTTGTTTTTTTCACGTACTTTTGAGCAAATAAATGCAGCCTTGGTGAGCAGAAGAGACTTCTTTTAAAAACATTGAAAATCTTGGTTGTGTATATTATCACGTATATACTCAGACCGGTTCTAGATCCTTCCAAAGTATGTTTTTCAGCAGAAAATCTTGATCCTCACATCAGTTCAATTTGACCATTCAAGAGGGTCTGTCTGGCTATGAGAGCGAGAGGCCTGTGTGAGAGATTTTAGCAAAACACTCCCCTTCAAAAAATGTCCCCTTCGTTCTAGAGACTCGTCCTCTTTATATGATGTCCGGGGGCCGAACATGAGCGAGTGACACGTGCAACTTATCCCATTGAGACAGGACCGAATATCCCAAAATTGACATTTATGGTACGTCACGGGGCCACTAGGACAGTGTCCATAGTTTTGTGTCCCTCTGACCTTGTTTAAACATGAGCCCAAAATAAGACACTCGTCCGAGATCCGCCTGTGACATGTCCATTGAATAAAGAGAAAGTGGGATGTCCGAAATACAGGGGTCAAAAGGTTGCAAACCCTCGAAATTTGGCACAGTCGACGGTCAAGAGTCCACGAATCAGGCCCCCAAGTTTCCCGGCTCTAGATGCTTCCTGAGCCTATTGGCCCCTAGGAAAGTAACTAGAGCATGAGGCCTTTACAGGCACACGCCCCCATAGAGATCTATGCAAGACAGAGAGAAACTGGGACATCTGAAATACAGGGGTCAAAAGGATGCAAAGCCTCGAAATTCGGCACAGTCGACCGTCAAGGGTCCCTGAATCAGGCCCCCAAGTTTCCCGGCTCTAGATGCTTCCTGAGTCTATTGGCCCCTAGGAAAGTAACTAGAGCATGAGGCCTTTACAGGCACGCGCCCCCATAGAGATCTATGCAAGACAGAGAGAAACTGGGACGTCCGAAATACAGGGGTCAAAAGGATGCAAACCCTCGAAATTTGGCACAGTCGACCGTCAAGAGTCCCCGAATCAGGCCCCCAAGTTTCCCGGCTCTAGATGCTTCCTGAGTCTATTGGCCCCTTGGAAAGTAAGTAGAGCATGAGGCCTTTACAGGCACGCGCCCCCATAGAGATCTATGCAAGATAGAGAGAAACTGAGACGTCCGAAATACAGGGGTCAAAAGGATGCAAAGCCTCGAAATTCGGCACAGTCGACCGTCAAGAGTCCCCGAATCAGGCCCCCAAGCTTTGCCGCTCTAGATGCTTCCTGAGCCTATTGGCCCCTGGGAAAGTAACTACATCACGAGGCCTTTACAGGCACATGCCCCATATAGATCCATGTAAGACAGAGAGAGATGTATGAAAAATAAAAAATATTTTAGCGCATTTCTCAGCCTAGACCTCTTGGTATATCGTCAAGAGCCCTGTGATGCAACTTTTTTGTGACGTTTGGGGCCCCAAGGATCTCCAGGGGCCAAACGTGGGCCACTGACACATGCAACTTATCCCATTGATTTCCATAGGTTTTTTATGGACAACATTCAAGACAGTGCCGAATGTCCCCAAATTGACATTTATGTCACTGGGCCCCTGGGACAGTGTCCAGAGTACCGTGTCACTTTGACCTTGTTTAAACGTGACTGGCCCAAAAAGAGTTGGTCATCCATGATCCGCCTGTGAAATGTCCATTGAATAAGTTGCAAGTGAGACGTCTGAAATATAGGGGTCAAAAAGACGCAGGGCCTTGAAATTTGGTGCAGGGGACCGTCAAGGGCCCTCAAATCGGGCCCATGAGTTTCCCGGCTCTAGATACTTCCTGAGCCTATTAACCCCTGGGAAAAGTAACTACTAGACGAGGCCTTTACAGGCACACGCCCCATAGAGATCTATGTAAGGCATTGAGATGTATAAGAAATAAAAATATATATTTTATCGTATCTAACAGCTTAGCCCCCTCAGTATATCGTTGAGGGTCCCGTGATGTAACTTCCTGTGACGATTGGGGCCCCAAGGACCTCCAAACGGGGGCCACTGACACATGCAACTGATCCCATTGATTTCTCATAAGTGTTTGACAGGTCCGAATGTCCCCAAATGGTTTGTTTTTTTAATGTCTTGAAGGTGGGCTCTTTTGATTTAGACTAGTATGCAAGCACACAGAACACTTCAGCAACCACACAGCAACAGATAAACAATCTCCCGTCCCTTAAACACAGTGTGTGTGTCTCTGTCTCCAGGCTCAGGTGTATCTGGGTGTCGTGTTGTCTCAGGGTTCGGAGTGGGACGAGAAACAGTCCGTTCATTATTTCAGGATGGCCGCTGAGCAAGGGGTAACACACCTCTCGTCTACATACTCTATACTAATGATGTGCTTTTTATGAATAAAGAGCGTTATTGTGTTTGTCACGTGTGTGTGTGAAGGACAGCGGTGCTCTGGTGTGTCTGGCTCAGTGTTACGAGAAGGGTTTCGGCGTGTCTCCGTGTGTCCAAACTGCAGTCAAGCTGTATCAGCAGGCAGAAGCCCGAGGAAACCAGCAGGCCAGAGACGTCCTGAGAGACAGACACAGCAGAGAGGGTGAGAACACGCCGACTGAGATAAAAACACATATCTCTATTATATATGTGACCCTGGACCACAAAACCAGTCACTAGGGTCAATTTTTTGATTTATACATCATCTGAAAGCTGAATAAATAAGCTTTTTTTTGGTTTGTTAGGATATGACCATATTTGTCCGAGATACAACTATTGAAAATCTGGAATCTGAGGGTGCAAAAAATGTTTGCAAAATATTTTTGTTAATTGAAATAAAGCTGAAAGTATCCGATTCCTGAATTGGAATTGATTTCGATTCCCAACCTTATCGAAGACACACGCCAAGTTTTGTAACGATACGATTTCTCTCTCTCTCTCTCTCTCTCTCTCTCTCTCTCTCTCTCTAGTCTTGCGCTCGATCCGATCTGCGCCGTGCTTCTCTGTGATTGGTCAACTGAATCTGAACGCCATCGTTCCTCAAGAGACCAGCGATGAGAAGCCCCGCCCACAGCATCGATCTGACTGTCAATCACAGCCACTTCCTCATTCCTGGAGTACAGGAAGTCTGAGTTCACTGTCATCAGTCACTCTTCAGATGCTCAGTGTGGAGAGCAAGGTTTGGACGCTAGGAGTGCGATAACTTAATGAGGAATTCATATTCATCTATCAGCAGATATTGATATCGATTAATATCAAAATTTATATCTGGTGTCTGAATAATTTTTGGTTTGACTGTACAATAAAAAGCATACGCTGTACATGTAGCTGTTAGAAACGCACACACACACTGCACAGGTTATTATGGAAACTACCTGAGCGAGGATCAGATCTGACACATGAATGTTCTCGGCCAATCAGAGTAGAGCTGCTGAGTTCAGAGCTCTGTGATTGGTTGATTTATCTATGAGATGTGATAGCTTTTTTTTCTGCCTCTGTGGGAATCTCTCTATAATGGGTTTGGTTTTGTGTGTTTGGTTATGAAGAGTGTGTGTGAACGCTGTAAGAGCTTGTTTCTGCAACAGAATAATGATATATAAAAGGTAATTGTGAATTTTATCTAACAATTGTGTCTAAATATTTTGGGGGGGAAACAGATGTAAACTTTTGAGGACAAATATCAGAATTACAAGATATAAACTCAGAATTTGAAGGAAAATAGTCAGAATTGCAAAATATGAATTATGAGATATAAACTCATAATTTTGAGAAAAAGTGTCAAATTTGCAATATATAAATTGAGAATTAAACTCATAATTTTGAGAAAAATATTCAGAATATGGGATATAAATTACAAAATATAAACTCATAATAAACGATTGTCAGAAGAATTGCGAGATATGAACTCATAATAAACAATAATCAGAATTGTGAGATGCAAACAAGCAATATTGTGAAAGAAAGAGTGAATTACCTTTGTTTTTATTTCGTGCCGTGAACAAGCTTCCATATAATACAGTGATATTGTGACTGAATGAGTGTTTTTATTGAGTATGTAGAACGTGATGTGCAAGAATAAGCTTTTCTCTGTATTATTTGTGTATGATGTGTTGTCAGACTGCCTTGAGAAGGTCACATGGTGCTTTTTCTTTTTCTTGCCTTTCCTGTTTTCTGTGTTTTTCAGAAGAGAACACATTGTTTACATGATTACACTAAAACCATAAGGCCACATATTCATCCAGAAGCAGAATTATTATTAATTATCAAGAGATTTACACCATTAGCACCATTTTACTACTAAATTAAATGCATGTACCAAAGATTTAATTTAGATATGTGCCTTAATTAGATTATACATAAATATCATAACCTGATATTGTAGGTTTGTCTTGATCTGTTCAGCACTTTGATTGGTTTATTGAAAAAAAACTTCATCCTAAAGCACTTAATAGAAATAAAGACTTCTTTTTTTACACTGTTTTTGTGTCTGACTGATATTCTCTTACAAAAATGTACCATTTTGACGTAATATACATTTTATTATATGTAAATATAATATATATAAATATAATATATTTGAGTGTTTCAAAGCAGCTTTACAGAGATAACAGGAAAATAATGCAACAAGTTTGTTTCCAGAAGAAAATAGCGTCACAGTCCAGCTTAATCAAGTTCAGTAATGTTAATTTTTGTTGTAAAAAAGTTATTAATTTAGTTCATTTATATATAACGGCTCTGGAGAAAACCGTAATAACTGTTGAATGTCAGAAACTGTGGTATTTTAAGCGAGTTAAATATCAATAGTAATATGATATTTATATTAAATGCGTATATGAGGGTTGTTGTTTAAGAATGTTTTAAGTTCAGATACGAATTTCCATTATGAATGTTTTGAAAAAGGAATTAATTTTACACGCTACTTGTCTCATGAATATTAAGTTACGTTTCGAGCGCGACCTGATTAATATTCATGCGGCGGCTTGCGCTCAGCGCTCGGATTGGTCGGGGCGCGCGTCCACGGAGCGCATGCGCAGAGAGCAGCGCATCCTGTGCGAGGTGCGGAGAGGTCTCGCGTTGCGGGCGTCTCTGGACTTTAAAAGCGGGCGTCACCTCGCGTCTCCGCATCAGCATCTCCAGAGAGAGAGCAGCTGAAACACTCGCGAACACCCGGTGCTGGTAAGTGACTGTCTCCTAACAGATGACGTCATGTTCATACACACACACATATACACGCGCGCGCGCTGAATCTTGATTATACCGATTGATCCAATGCATCTTCGCTGCAGCAACTTTATAGAATTGACGATTGAATTGAGTTTGTCATGCACTGGATGCGCGTGATGAGAGCGTGACTTGACACTTCTCACTGACATCATGTGTCATGTGGGAATATATGTGTACATTATGATCGTGTGAGTTGATGATGATGATGATGATGATGATGATGATGAAGCTGCTGCATGGAGCATTTGTTGCAGACTGTGTGTTTGTGCAAGTTCTGATGTGCGTCATTATTTGCACCGAATGTTTTGGGCCATTCACAGCAACTTCTGTGCATGCACTACATGATGATGTCATCGCTGGATTTGGTCAAACTTCTAAAATATTCACTTTTAATACGATGTTGCATTTCCAATTCTATGGCTAAATGATGATAATTAAAGAGATATAATCGGATCTAATCCTATATGCAATGCAATAGTGTACAATAAAATGCAATACTGTATTACACTAGTTGAGTCTTGCATTTTTGCTGTTATGTTCTATTTTGAATTGTATTGCATTGAGGATTATAATCAAAATTAGCAGTTACTAGTGCCTTAAATATGATTGCATACAGGATTATAATCAAAGAGTTTTTATGAATGATCCTTCACTAGTATAGTACAGTATTGCATAATATAGTAAGAGACACTGAGTGATTCCTGTAATATCAGATTTCAGTTTTTATTGCATATATGATTATAACCAGAGTTAGAATATTCAATAGTTTCTGTACTGTAGGAAAGATATTGAGTCTTGCATTTTTGCTGTTATATCCTATTTTAAATTGAATTGCATATAGGATTATAATTAAAGTGTGTAAATTCTGTTCCGAGAGTATTTTACTGTGTTGTTATGCAATACTATACTGTACTATAGAGTTATTGAGTCTTGCATTTTATGGCCTTTTTGCGATGTTGCATATCCAATTTTATTGCATATAGGATTATAATTAAATAGTTGTATGATTATAAATCAATAATGCAATACTGTATTATACTAGTAGAGTCTTGCATTTTTGCCTTTATGTCCTG
>CM038633.1:37695034-37698574 GCA_021554675.1 Leuciscus idus | reverse complement strand
AATACTTTTTGAAAAGTGTTTTTCTCCATATGCGTGTGTCAGGAAACTTTAATTTCTGTGTGTTCGCAGACAGACAGAATGGGTTCATCGCTGGGGCTCTGAGACTTCACACACACACACACACACACACACACACACACACACACACACACACACACACACACACACACACACCTGTGATTTAAGGCGTCAGCTCGAGTCTCTTCATGTGCAGGTAAAGAGCAGAGACAGGCGGAGATCCTGTGAGTGTGTCAGTGTGTTTTATAGTTTCCTCAGAGCTTCAGTTCATGACATTTATAGTGAAATGCTGTTTTCAGACACATAAAAGCCACATTCACACTGCAGAGTTTCTGTGTGACAGTCGCATCTAAATGCAGAAGAAGAGCGTAAACTCATGAACCCTTGATGATCTGCCTCTCTCAGCCTTGAAATATGGACCCGTTAGGAGGCGGGTAGCTCAGAGTTATGGCAGGAGGAACACAACGTCTCATTCACAACTACTGAACTGTGTCACTTGGTGGATCAGATACAGGCAAGAATTCAGGTGCAACTACTCTAACTCCTTTGGTAACACTCCTTCGGTGACACTCCTTCGTTAACATTCATTTGGTAACACTCCTTCGGTAACACTCCTTCGGTAACACTCCTCCGGTAACGCAACCTTTGGTAACACTCCTCCGGTAACGCAACCTTCGGTAACACTCATTCGGTAACACTCCTTCAGTAACACTCCTTCGGTAACACTCCTTCAGTAACAGTAACACTCCTTCGGTAACGCAACCTTTGGTAACACTCCTTCGGTAACACTCCTTCGGTAACAACCTTTGGTAACACTCCTTCGGTAACACTCCTTCAGTAACAGTAACACTCCTTCGGTAACGCAACCTTTGGTAACACTCCTTCGGTAACGCAACCTTTGGTAACACTCCTTTGGTAACACTCCTTCAGTAACAGTAACACTCCTTCGGTAACGCAACCTTCGGTAACACTCCTTCGGTAACAACCTTTGGTAACACTCCTTCAGTAACACTCCTTCAGTAACAGTAACACTCCTTCGGTAACGCAACCTTTGGTAACACTCCTTCGGTAACACTCCTTCGGTAACGCAACCTTTGGTAACACAACCTTCGGTAACACAACCTTTGGTAACACTCATTCGGTAACACAACCTTCAGTAACACTCCTTCAGTAACGCAACCTTTGGTAACACAACCTTCGGTAACACAACCTTTGGTAACACTCATTCGGTAACACAACCTTCAGTAACACTCCTTCAGTAACGCAACCTTTGGTAACACAACCTTCGGTAACACTCCTTTGGTAACGCAACCTTTGGTAACACTCCTTCAGTAACAGTAACACTCCTTCGGTAACGCAACCTTTGGTAACACTCCTTCGGTAACACTCCTTCGGTAACGCAACCTTTGGTAACACAACCTTCGGTAACACAACCTTTGGTAACACTCATTCGGTAACACAACCTTCAGTAACACTCCTTCAGTAACGCAACCTTTGGTAACACAACCTTCGGTAACACTCCTTTGGTAACGCAACCTTTGGTAACACTCCTTCGGTAACACAACCTTCGGTAACACTCCTTCGGTAACACTCCTTCGGTAACACTCTTTCGGTAACACTCCTTCTGTAACACTCTTTCGGTAACACTCTTTCGGTAACACTCATTTGGTAACACTCCTTCGGTAACACAACCTTCGGTAACACTCGGTAACCTGTCGAGAGCGCTTCGGGTAGAGAGATACAACGACTAGGGGTGTAACAATGTATCGTGTACAACCTTCGGTAACACTCCTTCGATAACACAACCTTCGGTAACACTCCTTTGGTAACACTCCTTTGGTAACACTCCTTTGGTAACACTCCTTCGGTAACACTCCTTCGGTAACACAACCTTCGGTAACACTCCTTCGGTAACACTCCTTCGGTAACACAACCTTCGGTAACACTCCTTTGGTAACACTCCTTTGGTAACACTCCTTTGGTAACACTCCTTCGGTAACACAACTTCGGTAACACTCCTTTGGTAACACTCCTTCAGTAACACAAACATTTCCTCCTGCATAATCTGGTTTTCTCTTTCTCCTTTTCGCTGCAAATCAGCGAACAGACAATCTGGATCGCAATCTTCTTGCAGGCTATCATTTCAAATAACAATTTCAAATTTTTGCGTTATTTCATCACTTCTCACGTGTGTTTGGTTGTGAAACGTAGTTTTCGGACCAGGCAGAAGTTGTTGGCGATTTCTTTCTTTTGTAAAGTCATGCAGTGTGAAACCTCCTGTCGCAGATCCATCGTTCAGTGTGAACACAGCAGTGACTGAGCGTTACCCCAGATAGTCGTGCAGTGTGAAAAGAACAGTGACCCGACTACTAGGAAAATCGTGCAGTGTGAACTTGGCATTAGGTATCGAAATTTGGTACCGAATGACAAGAAATTTTTTTATACTTTTTGATACTTTTTGATACTCGAACTCGACACCCAGCTCTAGAGGAGCATAACCTGTCGAGAGCGCTTCGGGTAGAGAGATACAACGACTAGGGGTGTAACAATGTATCGTGTCACAATATATCACAATACAAAAATACAACAATATGTATCGTGGATGGTGACTATATATTGTGAATAGTTCTATATATAGTAGAAATTCTACTTTAGTACTACATTAAACTACTATATATAATGTTGAATATAATGTATAACAATTCAATGGGGGAATATTTGTGTGTCTTGATAAAGCCAAATGTCTGATGTTACCAGTAAAAAGTGTCTGAGATTATTTTAAATATATCTAGTCAGTGACGGAGATCAAGCATATTCGTCTAAAATAATTCAGTATTTACAGCTTGAGAATCATGAATATTGTTACTCTGGCGTCTCTATTGTCCTGTGCTTTGGGTTTCAGCATCAAGTCCAAGAATATTCATTTACACACACAATGAAATATCAAATTCAGCATTTTAATCAACAGTACATTCTTTTGTTAATCTTTTATCATATGTCTTGGAGTATCGCAATAATATCGTCTCGTGAGTTCAGTATCGTGATATGTATCGATTCGTGACATGAGGGCATCGTTACACCCCTAATATCGACCGCATCCAGCAGGACACAGACTAGAACAGCATCTTTAAAAAACACACGATCCGCAGTGAAGTTCTTTTAGAGGAATTTGCTCTTTATTGTAAAAGGAAATCGCTTCTGTTATATCGCCGCTGAAGCTCTTAGGGAATGTCTCACACTGATCTGTGCCGTTAAGAGAGAGAGAGCGCTGAAATGTGCTCGATGGATCCAGCTGAGGTGAAGGGAATGGATTTGCTTCTCATCCCTTGAGACGCGATGCTTCGGCTCCGAAGAACAAACCTGAATGTGTCTTTTTATAGGCCAGGCATGCAAATTCCACACGCCAAACTTCACTGGCCTTTTCTGAAGACATCCGACATGCTTGGGGCTCCCAGGTACGACCCCTAGTGTCTAACTCATTCGACACGACGTCAAAAAGAGCGGCAGAAAGGGGGAAGAAAT
>CM038633.1:37642534-37690034 GCA_021554675.1 Leuciscus idus | reverse complement strand
TTACTCGCTCCCGAGGGACCCATTGTTCTGTTTTCATCATACATCAAGAGCTGTGTGTGTGTGTGTGTGTGTGTGATGCGTTTAGAGCGATGATTCCCTTCTGTGATGTTCAGGTCCTGTTTCTCATCTGTGTGTTTCTCAGTAGAGTTTCCAACACCAAAGACTGACCAACAACACAGTTTCCATGTGTTTTACCTGGGAATGACATCAGTACTGAGACCGATAGGTAACACACACACACACACTCACTCACACACACACATACACACACACTCTCTCTCTCTGTGTCTCTCTCTCTCTCTCTCACACGTGCGCACGCGCTGACACCCACACTCACACACACACTTTCACTCACTCACTCACTCACTCTCTCACACATAGACACTCATACACACACAAACACACACAAACACACTCTCACTCACACTCATACACTCACACACACACACACTCTATCACACATGTTGGGTTTCCATGTTTTATTGTATTGAGCGTCTATAAATCAAGTCAAATTGATTTTCTCAATACTCCTGGTTTTCACAGTCTTTCACACGGTTCCTCTCTGTAGAGACTGACACAGATCACGAGGTTCTGGAGTCATGTTGTACATTTGTAAGTTGGCACTGTGTAAGCGTCCAGACCTGTGGTGTGTGTTTCAGGCATGGACATGATAAACGCAGCGGTGGAGAGTCTGATGTCGTCGGCAGGGAAAGAGGACTGGACGCCCGTCCTGCTGAACGTCGCCGACGCCGCCGTCACTGTCAGCAAAGAAAAGGTCAACGCTCTCTTAAAATCACTCATTTATTTGTGTTTCTGCCCTGAAACTGTGTGTGTGTGTGTGTGTGTGTGTGTGTGTGTCTGACACTGTGAAACCAGAGACCGCATTCATCTATCTGACACTAGGTGGCGCTTTAAGCAGATTCACAGTTTTGCTATAAACTTCACAATAGATCACACATTAAAATAAAAACAAACGCAAAAAGCACATTCATTTCCATCCCCCCTCATAGACAAACATTTTTCAAACTAATCCATGACGGTTTGTCTGAAATATGTCAAAAATGAATCAAAATAATTTTCATTTTTTTCGCAGATATAAGCCCATGTAATTTTGATTCTATACCAATTTAGATCTTACATTTACATTCTTACCGTATATTGTGAGATTAAATGTCAAAACAACACAAAGCTTGTTCCATATGGACACCAGGACAATCTGAGACACATGACACATTTTTCTCTTTCCAGTCCACTTGGACCCTGATGGCACATTCACATTTATTCCAAACGTCTGATGGATTGAAGTCAAGTCAAGTCAAGTTTATTTGTATAGCGCTTTTCACAATACAGATTGTATCAAAGCAGCTTCACAGTATTAAATTAAAATAATACAACAAAGTTTGTTTCAAGAGGAATTTATTGATTGATAAAATTAAATTAAATATCCCCAAAATATCCCCAACTGAGCAAGCCAAAGGCAACAGTGGCAAGGAACCGAAAAACTTCATCAAGTGACCTAATGGTGTCCTAAAACTCCATCAGGTGACCTAATGGTGTCCTAAAACTCCATCAGGTGACCAAATGGAGAAAAAAAAACCTTGGGAGAACCCAGGCTCAGTCGGGGGCCAGTTCTCCTCTGGCATTTATGAGCTAGAGGCCGGATTGTAGTTTGAACTGTAGGATTATATGAATGCCTGGCTGAAGAGATGCGACTTTAATCTAGTTTTAAACTGGAGAGCGAGTCTGAGCAACGAACAGTATCAGGAAGACTATTCCAGAGTTTTGGAGCCAAATGTGAGAATGCTCTCCCTCCTTTGGTGGTTCTGGATATCCTAGGTATGACCAAAAGCCTTGAATTTAGTGATCTTAAAGAGCGCGATGGATTATAGGGTGATAAAAGATCCGTTAAATAGACTGGAGCTAAGCCGTTTAGGGCTTTATAGGTCAGTAGCAATACCTTGTAATTAATACGGAACTTTATAGGTAACCAATGCAGTGATGATAAAATCGGTGTTATATGATCATATTTTCTTGATCTAGTAAGAACTCTAGCGGCGGCATTTTGGACTAACTGTAGCTTGTTTATTGAGGATGCAGGACAACCAGCTAATAAAGCATTACAGTAATCCAGTCTCGAGGTCATGAATGCATGAACTAACTTTTCTGCATCAGAAACTGATAGCATATTACGTAGCTTAGCAATGTTTCTAAGGTGGAAAAATGCTGTTTTTGTAACATATGAAATATGATTTTCAAAAGACAGGTTGCAATCGAGTATAACACCCAGGTCTTTTACTGTAGAGGATAAAGTAACAGGACATCCTATGATGTTAAAGTTGTATTGTGCGAAGTTTTGTGGGCGGTTTTTTGAACCGATAAGTATTACCTCTGTCTTGTCTGGATTTAATAAAAGAAAATTACGGGTCATCCAATCTTTTATATCTTTAACACACTCTGTCAATTTGGAAAATTTTGCGTTTTCATCCGGCCGTGATGAAATATATATTTGAGTGTCATCAGCATAACAATGGAAACTAATTCCATGTTTCCTTATAATATTTCCAAGTGGCATCATATATATTGAAAATAACAGAGGGCCTAATACAGATCCCTGCGGCACTCCATAGTTTACTGGAGTTATGATCGATTTTTCTCCATTTAAATAGACAAAATGGTAGCGGTCAGATAGGTATGATTTGAACCAGCTTAGTGCTTGTCCTTGAACACCAGTATAATTTTGTAGTCGATCTAAGAGTATTGTGTGATCTATAGTATCGAACGCAGCACTAAGATCAAGTAAAACTAGTATTGAGATACAGCCTTGGTCAGAAGCTAAAAGTAAATCATTTGTGATTTTAACGAGCGCAGTTTCAGTGCTATGATGCGGTCTGAATCCAGACTGAAACTTTTCATAGATATCATTTTGTTGCAAGAAAGAGCCCAGTTGAGCGGACACCACTTTTTCTAATATTTTAGACATAAATGGAAGATTTGAAATGGGTCTATAATTTGCTAGATTATTATGATCTAATTGTGGTTTCTTAATGAGAGGTTTTATAACTGCCAGTTTAAATGTTCTTGGAACATGACCTAAAGATAAAGACGAGTTAATAATATTGAGGAGAGGATCTTCCACTACAGGTAACACTTCTTTCAGTAGTTTAGTTGGTATAGGATCTAATAAACATGTTGTTGTTTTAGATGAAGTGATAAGTTTATTTAACTCTTTTTGTTCTATAGTTGTAAAGCACTGTAATTGTTCTTTCGGGGTGATAATTGAAGCTGAATTATAAGGCGCGATTGAAGATTGAACGTTTACAATTGTGGTTCTGATGCTTTCTATTTTCTCAGTGAAGAAGTTCATGAAATCATTACTACTGAACTGTAACGGGATATTTTGTTCGGGTGACGTCTGTTTATTTGTTAGTCTAGCCACGGTGTTAAATAAAAACCTTGGATTGTTTTGGTTGTTTTCTATTAGTTTGCGGAGGTGCTCAGCCCTGGCCGCTTTTAGGGCCTTTTTATAACGTGACATACTGTCTTTCCACGCGATTCTAAAGACCTCTAAATTAGTTTGTTTCCATTTACGCTCTAAAATACGCGTTTCTCTCTTTAAAACATGCGTAGTATTGTTATACCATGGTGCTTTATTTTTCTCTCTGACCTTTTTTAATTTAATAGGTGCAACCACATCCAATGTTCTAGAGAGAATAGTGCTCATAGTGCTAGTTAGTTCTTCTAGTTCATCTGTTTGTTTGGGTTCAGGCAGCAGCTGAGACAGATTAGATAAGCAATTTGAGAAATTATCTATGGTGGATGGGAGGATTGTTCTGCCTGGTTGATAACGCGACGCCGCATGACATATTACAGCAGTACGTAATATGCAAGTTACCATGTAGTGATCAGTGACTTCATCACTTTGTGGAATGATATCTATATCGGTTGGATCGGTTCCATGTGATATAATTAAATCGAGTGTATGATTAAGACGATGTGTTGGTCCGGTGACGTTTTGCTTGACCCCAAATGAATTTAATAAATCTGTAAACGCAGCTCCTAACGCATCATTTGGATTATCTACGTGTATGTTAAAATCTCCAACAATTAGTGCTTTATCGACATTGACTAATAGGTCTGAGAGAAAATCTGCAAACTCTTTTAGGAAATCAGCGTAAGGCCCTGGCGGTCTATATACGGTAGCCAAGGCTAGAGATAATAGGGATGTTTTTCTAACATCTAAGAGCGTAACATTTAGTACAAGTACTTCAAATGAAATAAACTTATAACCCGTTTTCTGGGTAACATTTAGAATATCTTTATAAATGGTTGCAACACCTCCGTCACGACCAATCAGACGGGGCTCATGCTTATAACAGTATCCAGGAGGAGTAGACTCATTAATACCGAAATAATCATTTGGTTTAAGCCAGGTTTCAGTAAGGCAAAGTATATCGAAGCTATTATCTGTGACTATTTCATTTACAATAACTGCCTTAGGTGTGAGTGATCTAATGTTTAGAAGACCTAGCTTTAGAAATAGTTTTTGTTTACTAATAGCAACATTTTCTGTTTTAATAACAATTAGATTTTTCCTAGATCCTGCATTAGATTTATTATTTGATCTCACTAAACGAGGAATAGACACGGTTTCTATGCAATGTTCTACACTAGTATTTATATCAGTTAAATTGGTGCAGCAGAGACTATGATTTGGACTTTTGGTTACTAGTCAAAGGGTATTTAACATTTTGGAGATGTTATCTGACAGAAGATCCGCTCCGAATCTGCTTGGGTGTAAGCCATCAGCACGGAAAAGCCTAGGACGCTCCCAAAACAGATTCCAATTATTTACAAAGAGCAGTTTCTGCTCATTGCACCATGACATTAACCATTCATTTAGCGCAAATAATCTGCTGAACTTTTCATGCCCTAGTCGGTACGTGGGAAGCGGTCCTGACACAATGATCGTTGTTTCAGGCGATGTGCTGCGTACCGTATCGATTAGATTCCTGAAGTCTTTCTTCAGAATCTCCGTCTGGCGCAGCCTGATGTCGTTCACTCCCGCTTGAGGACCACAGTTCCGACGCGCTCGTCACCGTTCAGGATCTCGGGAACGCGAGCAGCGATTTCAGAAACACGAGCACCAGGAAAGCAGTGACTTTGCACCTTACTTTTACCTAACGTAGCGTGTACATGCCGAACGATGGAATCGCCGATGATCACAGCATCGCGTTCTGTTTCGCATAGAGGGGAGAAGCGGTTTTGTGTCGATAACTCGAAAACCGGGAGGGTCGGAGAAAGTCTTGGTCTAAACCTGACTCGCGTCTTCCGCTGCGGAACCACCCAGGCTTCGTGGTGGCGTGTTGGAGCCGGAGTGAACGAGACCATGGCTGATTGCGACCGATGCTGAGGAACGCACGGAGTAGACGCGGTCGGAGTCAGCGGGTTAGTAACGTTAAACACTGATTTGTGTGCATCGGCGCGTGATGTTTCAAGAGCCAAACACCGGTCTCTCAGCTCGGCCTGTCTCAATAAAAGGTTGTGGATCTGTTTCTCAACAGCTTCCAGCTCAGACTGCAGTGCGTGAAGCTCAAATGTGTCCTCACCTGCACCAAGCGGTAGACTACTTACATCTGATATATTCGCCATTTTAACAGATGGACAGTGAGTTAGCAACGAAGCTACCAGTGATGCTATCAATATTAATACTAATTTATATTATAAGTTTGTTTGTAAGTGAGTGTGGAGAAGACGCGTTCAGCTGTGATCCATGGACGTAACCTTTAAGAGTATGCAGCGTTGGATCACTAATAGGCTTGAGACGCGTCTGCTCAACAGTCCGCGTTGTAACTATGAGGTTTTTTTTAGGTTTTTTAGTGGTAGGGGTGTAGAGTAGACGCACGATAGGGGAAAAAAAAAAAGAAAAAAAAAATGTTTGTTTATAAGTGAGTGTGGAGAAGACGCGTTCAGCCGTGATCCACGGACGTACCTTTAAGAGTATGCAGCGTTGGATCACTAATAGGCTTGAGACGCGTCTGCTCAACAGTCCGCGTTGTAACAATGAGGTTTGAGCAGTAACATTAGTGCTTCTCAGTGAGGAAAAGTAGAAAATGTTCGTTGTAAGCGAGTTTAAAGAGAAAAATCAAGAATTATAAATCAAATCGATAGAGCTCCAAAAACAACAACGCATTCAGACGCAACGCATGATAATAAGCTGGGTAAGCTGTATTTAGTAGTAATATAAACAACTAGAAATTGTAGTAAATGATGGTTCAAAACAAGGAAATACGAGGCTAAGACGGAGCTTACAGCACCGAAGCAGACACACTCACAGCAGGCAGCGAGAAAAATCAAGAATTATAAATCAAATCGATAGAGCTCCAAAAACAACAACGTATTCAGACGCGACGCATGATAATAACAGGACAAGACATTACTCACCGTGTTTGTTGAGTGTTTCTTACTCACCTGAGCTTTTATGAACTCAAAGGCGCGAGCGCGCGAGAGAAAATAAATAAATAAAAATAGCTGAGCGCACACGGGTGGCGCGCGTTTACAGGCTAGCGAATTACTAGCGTGCTGTGCTAGTAGTAACGGAAGCTAGCGATGTTGGGTAAGCTGTATTTAGTAGTAGTATAAACAACTAGAAATTGTAGTAGATGATGGTTCAAAACAAGGAAAATACGAGGCTAAGACGGAGCTTACAGCACAGAGCAAACACACTCACAGCAGGCAGCGAGGCAGACAGGAGTGTCTGCCTCGCTGAAGTGTCTCCGACAGGCCTGTGGTGACATCAGACAGACGGGTTTAATATTGTCATTTCTCTTCTGTTCGGGCAGGAAGAGGAGGAGGAGGTCATCGTGGAGTGTCGAGTGCGATTCCTGTCCTTCATGGGTGTGGGACGCGACGTCCATACGTTTGCCTTCATCATGGACACTGGAAACCAGCACTTCCAGTGTCACGTGTTCTGGTGCGAACCCAACGCGGGGACTGTGTCGGAGGCCGTGCAGTCGGCCTGTGTGGTGAGTGTCACCTGTTTCTCATTTAAAGAATATTGCAGCTTAAATACATTATACATGATTTGATGGGAGACAAAATTTCAGTTTGGAACGCCAAAAAAATGTTGAGAAGTTTCTCGAACAAGCGTAAACATTTCTTCAACGAATGCAAAAGTTTTTTGAACAAACGCAAAAGTTTCTTGAACGAATGCAAAAGTTTCTTGAACAAATGCAAAAGTTTCTTGAACAAATGCAAACATGTTAAAGTTTCTCGAACGAGATACGGATACGTTTTTAAACGAACGCAATTTTTTTTCGAGCGAACGCAAAAAAAAAATCTAGAACGAACACTCTTTTCCCGAGCGAATGAAAGTTTCTCGAATGAATGCAAAAGTTTCTTGAGTGAACGCAAAAAAAATTCCAGCAAACTCAACGCAAAAGTTTCTTGACCGACCGCAAAAGTTTCTCAAACGAACTACAAATGTTCTTAAACAAACGCAAACGTTTTTTGAACGAACACAAAATTTTCTCGAAAACAACGCAAAAGTTTCTCGAACAAACTCAAAAGTTTCTTGAACGAATGCAAAAGTTTCTTGAACGAACGCAAAAGTTTCTTGAACGAACGCAAAAGTTTCTCGAACAAACGCTAAAGTTTCTTGAGCAAACGCAAAAAATAATTCGAGCAAACTCAACACAAAAGTTTCTTGAACTAACGCAAAAGTTTCTCGAACAAACTCACAAATTTCTCGAACGAATGCAAAAGTTTCTTGAGCAAACGCAAAAAAAAATTAGAGCAAACTCAACACAAAAGTTTCTTGAACGAACACAAACATTTCTCGAACAAACTCAAGTTTCTTGAACGAACACAAACATTTCTCGAACAAACTCAAGTTTCTTGAACGAACGCAAACATTTCTCGAACGAACTAAAAAATGTCTTGAACAAATGCACATTTTTTTGGAACGAACACATTTTCTCTAAAAGAACGCAAAAGTTTCTCGTACGAACGCAAAAAACCCCACAAACATTTCTTAAGCGAAAGCAAAATATTTCTCGAGCGAACTCAAACGTTTCTCGAGCAAACGTAAAAAAATTCTCAACCGAACTTAAAAGTTTCTTGAATATCATGCTGTAGATAAAGTTTAAGTTGTTGCATACACACATGTATGGTCTATAATCCTGTGTTTTCCTCTAGTTACGGTATCAGAAGTGTCTGGAGAAGACGGGCTCCTCGACTCCGGCTCCTAGCGACTCCGTCACTCGCCGCGTAACGTCCAGCGTGAAGCGCGGCGTCCAATCAATCATAGACACTCTGAAAAAGAAGCCCGCCCCCGAGGTTCCCCACCAATGACGGAGCAGAACAGCTGTGATGGACAGCAGGTGTGTGTGTGTGTGTGTCTACTGATGCAGTCGAGAAGAGAAACACACAACATAACAACAAAAGACAAAAAGTATAATGCAAGATGTCGCCGTGCGTAACGAGAAGCTTTTCGAACGTTGAGTGTCCTGAATAAAGCATGAGTTTGCCTTACACTGACACATTTTCACTGAAGTATTTGGAGGGCGTCAGAGTTCGTGTCTCACCGATTACGGTCACGCTCAGATCAATGTAACTCAGTCTTTGCACACGTGACCTGGATTCAGATCTGTGCCGTAAGTGTGTTTCATTTCAAACCTCCCACTCATTCAGTGCCACTCGTCCACACGAGGAAATTGGATCCTTTGAAATTTTGATCTCTTTTCCCAAGAAATTTAGAGGGAATTTTCTGGTGTTTGGTAGCAGGAAAAGGGGGAACGTGTGTGTAAAATGTTTTAGCAAGCACACATCACATATATCTGCTCAAAACAATACCGTAATGCGAGCAAAGCTGAGTTTTCTGACCACACAAATACACTTCTGCTTCATTTAAACACTAAAGCCTGAGAGATTCCCTGTACCAGTATGCAAATGCAGACATGAACGCTTGGAGAACATGCGCTCCTTTTGTACATACACAACGCTAGAGACCTCAATACTGTCCTTTAAACGTCTCAACGACATCAAACCAGGTGTTTAGATTCAGATGTGCAGTTAAAGACGTGTTCACGTTAGTCAACATTAAAGCCTGACATAGGAAATAGCAGTCAGGAAAAATCTAATATTTTGAATTGGAACGGTTTATTAAACATGATTGTTTTTGTTTTGAGGATCATATTTGATGCATCAGGCTTTTATGGCTCATAAAGTGAGAATATGGAGGGGAATAAACAGCTCAGTTTTATTCAGACGCCCAAACTGAGCAAACGCTCATATTTATATGGTCAGAAAGTGATGAAATGCGAATGCTTATGATGTAAATCAACGTGATCTTTATAACAGTAGCAGATACTTACATAATATGCATATAAATATCAATATCCGCCAATAATGTCTTAGTAAGATGATATTTAAATGCTCAGTTTTATGATCAGAGCTCTGTAGTTTTAAAACATGTAATGCAATGACTGAGCAAATAAACCTTCCTCAGAAACCTGATGATCATATTTGATCCGTACTAGAGGACGTGAAACGCATCGATTTGCAAATTTAACAGAAAATGCTTTAAAGACTTCAGCGTATCTAACACACTTTTTACAATTGCATCAATTCTCAAATGGTAAAATAAAGTCCCATGTTTCTTTCAGAAATATGTCACATTGTGAAAGTAAAATGATTTGCCCTGTTGACTTTAAAGAGCAACATTGTCTTAAGGCAGTTCCTCAACCGTTGACTGTTTGAGAAGCGTTAGCGGACGCTGGTTTACGCTAATGCTACGCTATAACGGCCTTTGAGGCTGAAAATGCTAAATGTACTTGCATTGCATTATGAATCGTGGAACGCAGTGATGCATGAACTCGAGCTTGCTTAGCTACAAGGTTTTGTGTACATGCGTCGAGTGTTTCGGGCTTTAGATGAGCCACACACACACACACACACACGTCTAACCCCTGCTACAGTACAAGTCAAAAATAGACAAACACAGGAATGTTATTTCGCACAAAATGATATTTTAAAACCCAGATCAACCACTAAGACACTCATTTTTACACCATATTAATGTAACATGTTGTGGAAATAAATGACATCAAAACAAAAAAATGAGTCTCTCCTTGTTTTATTTGCATGCTTGTTCCAAATGATATTGGAAAATATGCTGATGGCATCTTGATGGCAGTGACATTTAAACAGTGCAGTTTAGTAGTGATAATGAGTTAGATGTGATCTTATACAGATATATGGCACGTCTAATTAACATTCTTAATGTCTTAATTACTAAGATAGAGAGTAAAATACTGACGGTAGCCTCACTAATGCTTCTAGTGTATGTGTGTGTGTGTGTGTGAGAGAGAGAGAGAGAGAGAGAGAGTGTTTTTGTGCGTGAGAGAGTGTGTTTTTGTGCGTGAGTGTGTGTGTGAGAGAGAGAGTGTGTTTTTGTGCATGAGTGTGTGTGTTTTTGTGAGTGTGTGTGAGAGAGAGAGAGAGAGAGTGTGTGTTTTTGTGCGTGTGTGTTTTTGTGAGTGTGTGTGTCAGACCCACGGCCTCAGATGATTCAGTCTCACTCTGAATGCCACTTGGGTTTGAGGGAGAGCCGGTGTCAAGTTACTCCAGTGCAGATGGGTGTGGGCGGGGCTTGTAAGGGTGTGGGCGGTGCTTGTAAGAGCATGGCTCCGCCTCTGGGGAAGAAGACCGTCGCTTGACGACAGAACGGGAGGAAACATGACAGTCGTCGGCCTCAGAACTTCCTGTCGGCCTTTAGGCGGAGCGACCGGCGTTGAGGAGTGATCGTCGATTACAGATACTGAAGCAGTGGTCAAACCAGTACAGTATAAATCAGAGAAAGAGGCGAAGTTAGGGGTGGAGCCCGTTGTGTTGTGGGCAGGGCCTGTTACGTTAGAGGTGGAGCCTGTTGTGTTGTGGGCAGTGCCTGATATGTTAGAGGTGGAGCCTGTTGTGTTGTGGGCAGGGCTTGTTATGTTAGAGGTGGAGCCTGCTGTCTTAAAGGTGGAGCCTGTTTTGTTAGGGGTGTGGCCTGTTGTGTTGTAGGCAGGGCCTGATATGTTAGAGGTGGAGCCTGCTGTGTTGTGGGCACGGCTTATGTTAGAGGTGGAGCCTGCTGTCTTAAAGGTGGAGCCTGTTGTGTTGTAGGCAGGGCCTGATATGTTAGAGGTGGAGCCTGTTGTGTTGTGGGCGGGGCTTGTTATGTTAGAGGTGGAGCCTGTTGTCTTAAAGGTGGAGCCTGTTGTGTTAGGGGTGTGGCCTGTTGTGTTAGGGGTGGAGCCTGTCCTGGAGAACACGCCCTGAAAGAGACGTCGAGACCTAGAGGGTTGATCTGCGGAGATAGAGAAGTAAACCATAAGTTTGGTTAGTTTTCCTCAGTGGTTTACTCTGAAAAAAACATTTCCGTTAACGACTGATCGAGCCTGTTAACTGTCAGTGTCCCGGGAGCTTTTTTAATAGCCTTTTTTCACATATTTTAATAATTATCACAAATTGCGTATAATTTGAAAGCTTCACTCAAAATTCATCCTGTAAAAACCTATTTGGAAGTGGACATTGCACAGTAATTTAGCGGCTCAATTTTTGTGACATCAATTTCAAATTTTAAACACAACTTGGTGAGAGATATGGCTTTAGATTGTTTTGTAAAATATATAGATTGTGTAAGTTAAATATTTTGTTCGGCACACTCAGTAAACGAACTTCTGTACATTTTTTACACTTATTTTTTTTTTAATCTGCTTTGACTCATTAATCCATGTTTTCACCATATTCTTTCTTTTGATATATTGCATGTTCAGATATTCATCAAAAGTCGGGGTGACAGTTAACAGGTTAAAGATATCGGTAGCACTTTACAATAAGGTTCATTAGTTAACATTAGTTAGTATTAACTAACATGAACTAACCATGAGCAATACATTTGTTACTGTATTTATTCATCTTTGTTAATGTTAGTTAATAAAAATACAGCTGTTTATTGTATGTTCATGTTAGTTCACAGTGCATTAACTAATGTTAACAAGATTTTAATAAAGTATTAGTAAATGTTGAAATTGACATTAACAAAGATTAATAATGCTGTATACGTGCAGTTCATTATTAGTTCATGTTAACTAATGCGGTTAACTAATGAACTTTATTGTAAAGTGTTACCAAGATATTGTCATTAACTAAATTAAATTTCGTGACGAACTGCGAGACTGAGTTCTGCTGTGGCTCTGATGATAAACCACCGGCGCCGAGTTGCTTCCCTTCATCTCGTGCTTCTCCGGCACGAGTGATTGGTCGCTCTGTGTGGCGTGTGGGCGTGTCTTCGTGGAAGGCGCTCGATTGGCTGGTGTTCTTCGGGACCGTCGGCGTCGGCCCTCTCTCCTGATTGGCTGGTTCGGGTGGAGTCCGTCTAACAAGCCTTTGGCCGCTGCGCGAGCGAGCACTTGCTGTGGCGTTTCTTTCACTTCGGGTTCAGGCTGTGTAAGAGACAAGCAAAGCAAAGGCTGAAAACATTGTATCAGGGTTCATTTATATGACAACGATGAACTAAAAATTAAAAAGATTTTCCTTTGTGTTTTTCATGTACAGACGACAACGATGTCAAAACGATCCCCGTTCACACGGATCTGCGGAAACGACTAAAATCGCTGTATTCTGCTGTTAGGCCAGTAGATGGCGATGTAACTTTGTAAAGAAACACTATGCGCCTTTAGACTGAAAATGTAACGCATGACGGCACCGTTTTCACAAATTCATGTTTTTGTAGTTCACACAGAGATGATAACATGACTCTATCGTTTTCAAAAACTTGCACTTTAAAACCCTTTTTCAAAAGTTTGTGTTTTCAGGACCCAAAACGCTGTTGTCGTGTAAATAAACGGTAATTAAAAGTTTTACGTTTTTAGTTGAAAGTGGTGTCGTGTAAACATACCCTAACATGTTCTGGAGAGTCACTTAGATAAAGCATCTGACAAATGCAACAAATATATAAATGGTGAATCAGTCGAACTGTTACTGTGGGGAAAAACTATAATACAAAACAATAAATTATTACTATTTATAATAATTAAATATCATTTATATTCATTTTAATATAGTATTATTATATAAATAGTAAATACACAAGGTAAAATTATAGTAATTAAATAAAATATTTTTAAAATATATTATTAAAATGTATACATTTTCCTGAAATATTTTTGAGCCAAATGGGGAAAAAAAAGAAAGAAAAAAGACATGATGTGGACCAGCCATAAACATTTCCAATTATTCAGGGAAAGATATTTTTCTCATAATTTACGTTTCTCTGTGTGTTGCATGTTAGTTCAGTGTGTGTTACTTAAAGGATCATCTGCTGTCTCAGCACCACACACACACTCCCAGTGAATAATTCAGATGGTGTGTGTGTGTGTGCGTTTGAGGACGTAAGGTTTTGCCCTGTTGACGCTAACGCATGTAGACATGAGGCTGAATTATTCAATACGTCCTGCCCTCCTCCTGAACATCACACATTTATTGCCCATCGTGTGGTTATGATGCAGTTCTGGTCCCAGATTATGGTCATTATGTTTGTCCTTTAGCTGAACACGAGGTCACACACACACACACACACACACACACACACACACACACACACACACACACACACACACACACACACACACACACACACACACACACACACACACACACACACACACACACACTGCGGTCTACACTCTTCAAAATAAAGGTTCCAAAAAGGTTCATTTTTTCCACCTTCAAGTGATCAGTTCTGAAAAATCACTTTTTTCTGCAAAGAACATTACAAATCTAAAGAACCCTTTTCCACTATAAAGAACCTTTTGTACAATGGAAAGATTCCGTGGATGTTAAAGATTCTTCATGAAACCATCAATGCCAATAAAGAACATTTATTTTTAAAGAACACCATGCTTTTCATCTTCATCTTTCTTCAGTGTGTAATGTTGCCGTTTGATCATGATAAATCTCTGCAAAGTCACACAGTTCTTCTCTATATCAGTGTTTCTGAACTCCTGAAACGCCTCCATTGTAGTCTTGAGTTTCTTCTGGGAATGAACACGTCACAATATTCCTCATTATAATAATTCATGCGCAGAATAAAGGGGCGGGGCCTGGTTGAGTTAGTTAGTAGTGTGTTAAACTGGTGGTTATGGGAAGGGGCGGGACATTTCCCAAACACACTCGAAGCGCTCGACCAATCACAGCACACTGCTCCAGCCGACCAATCAGAGCACAGTGTGCTTTTCAGAAGGAGGGGCTTCATAGAGACAGGAAGTAAACAGAGCGTTACTGACAGACTGGGAAGAGAGGAGCCGCAACAATGGAGAATATGAGGAGAATAATCAACATTCAAGCAGGAAAACCTGTTCTAGTAGAGCCTGATTTTCTTCACATAGTAGCACAATAGACTTAAATTACTCCGTAATTTATGGTCATAAAGAAAAAAAAAGAAAAAAGAATCTTTAAGATGTCTACTTTTGTATGTGTCCACTTACAATCAAAACAAAACATTGTGCTTTTGTAAAATAAAGAGAATAAACAGGGTGTGTGTTCTGCCTCTCCGTCTCGGTGAACTTTTTTTTCTTGAGCACGTCTATAAACTGAAACAAAACTCAGCGAATACTTGTCACACATTTATGAGCAATATATCTTTATAAACATTTAAATGTGTACTTTTAAATGATCTTTTAAGTAATTTATATGAAACCAATAAGATGTCCAGTTTCTCAAGCGAGAGCTCATGAGCTCTAATGTGACCACACACACACACACACACGCGCAAAAGAGATTCACATGCAAATCGTCCATTTGAAGGAACGCGAACCTGTAAAGCCCTCATTATCTCTAAACAAAGAATCAAACTTCATCATTCCTCTGCTTTTCCTCGAGTTTGGAAGACACGCTGTGAGCTTTACCTCAGAAGAAGAAGAATGCGAGATATATATATCTTGTGAATTTTAAATCGTAATATTAACCAGAAAAATTTGAATTCGATTTTCTTCCCTAAATCGCTCCTGATATCAGCATGTTCAGTTTTTTTTTTTTTTTGGGGACCAGATGCCACGTTGAGTCCTGCTGACTTAAGCATTCACATGAGACTCCGTACACAAACATGGTAAAATGAAAAAGCAAACTCCTTGGAAATGAAAGGTATGTTAAATGAGAACTGTTTTAGGAATGGCACAGAGGTGTGTGTGACTGTTCGAGTCTCACTGTTTAGATCAGTGTGTTCAATAATGTGCCTTTCTGACCCTTGTTGTGTATCTTCTGATTATGTTGTGTTTTAAATAAATCCAAACGATCAATAAGCCATTCTAATCTCTCCTCATTCTTTGTTCTGGTTCCCTCACAGTCCCACCTGATTTATGGGAGGGTCTTTGTCTTCCCAGATGTGAAACACATCAATATTCATGATGATTCACGCCCTCCTCAAAAAAAACTAAATTTTAAATCAATATATTGTTTGTGGGCAGGGTTAGGGCAGGATAATTTTCCATAATTATCAAGCAAAAATTCTAGACTCTGTGATAAAATGTTAAAAAGTCTTGTGAACAAGTTTTATGGCTTTATTTCAGTGACAATTATTTTTTATTTTTTTCACAAACCACGCTTAAACATCATTTTCTCAAAAATACAAACTTTTACATACATGCTGCTGACATATTATTGTAGCAGAGTTTGTGCTGATTACAGTGTAATCAGACTTTAGCCATGACAGAGCACAAATGTCAGAGCGTGTCAGAACACCTGCAGGGCCCAGAGGGTTAAAAAAGGGCATTATAGGTCCTCTGATCTGAACGCCGCTGAAGACTTTATTGGTCCCAGGTGAGAACGTACAGATGCATCATAAAACCGGGAGGAGGGAGGATGGTAATATTTCCACACACGCGTCTAATAGCCTTTTTATGAGACCTTCTTAAGCGAACCACAATAATCTTTATTAGTGGCTTTTATTAGTCGTGGCAGGAAGGATATGGGGGCTTGATGATGTTTTTCTGACTGTCAGAGGAGGGATAAATATGACGGATTGCTGTAATCTAACACAGGAACGTTCATCATATATGAAACGAAAAAAAAAAAAAACACGTTTACTGGAGATCATTTCAGGGGAACTTTGATCCACCAGAAAGATCCCAGTAGGAAACTCAATCGAGTCTCTTTCTCCGTCTCTGCGCGGAGTTATTTTTAGCTGCGGATGAAAGCAGAGCGAGGGAAACACGGGATTCCTCAACAGAGACAGTGGGATTAGAGTCGAGGAGAACATGGACATGAGAAACAAAGAGCGTCTCCATCAAACCCCAGAGAAACTCCCAGCATGCTTTGAGCTTAACTAGCATAAACAAGATCGCAGAGAAACAAAAATAACCAGCCTAAAAACACAGTATCTGTTCCAGCTCACAGACTCGCTCTTCTATCTGTTTTTTTATTATTTTAGAATATATAAATAATATACAAAAATTTGGCTCAAAAAATATTTGAGGAAAATTAATTTCTAAATATTTAAATAAACATATTTTAAATATATATTAGTCATTTTACTACTATCGCTTTTGGCTTTGAGTATTTTTTTAATAAAAATCTATTATATATATATATATATATATATATATAAATAATAGATTTTTATTTTACAAGATATAAACTTGTATATATATAATTTGTTTTAAAAAAATTAACCAAATTTATTAGTGTGATAATATATATGCAAGTTTTCCAATCTGACCAATATTTTCACTTCCTAAACCACATTCAAGAGCTTTCAAAGACACAAATAAGAGTAAAACATACATGATGCCATTTGTTTTTGAATGCTGAACTAATATGTTGATCCACATGTCAATCACACTCAGGGGGCGGGACTGAGTCAACGCTTACATCAATGCTTTAGTCAACGCTTACAACGCTTCAGTAATTGCTCTTTTAGGGAATGTAACTGATGTTTTAGGGAATGTAACTGATGTTTTGGGGAATGTAAGGCTGATGTTTTAGGGAATGTAACTGATGTTTTAGGGAATGTAAGGCTGATGTTTTAGGGAATGTAACGATGATATTTTAGGGAATGTAACACTGATGTTTTGGGGAATGTAACGCTGATGTTTTAGGGAATGTAACGCTGATGTTTTGGGGAATGTAACTGATGTTTTGGGGAATGTAAGGCTGATGTTTTAGGGAATGTAACGCTGATGTTTTGGGGAATGTAACGCTGATGTTTTAGGGAATGTAACGCTGATGTTTTGGGGAATGTAACTGATGTTTTAGGGAATGTAACCCTGATGTTTTAGGGAATGTAACGCTGATATTTTAGGGAATGTAACACTGATGTTTTGGGGAATGTAACGCTGATGTTTTGGGGAATGTAACGCTGATGTTTTGGGGAATGTAACGCTGATGTTTTGGGGAATGTAACTGATGTTTTGGGGAATGTAACGCTGATGTTTTAGGGAATGTAACTGATGTTTTAGGGAATGTAACTGATGTTTTGGGGAATGTAAGGCTGATGTTTTAGGGAATGTAACTGATGTTTTAGGGAATGTAACTGATGTTTTAGGGAATGTAACCCTGATGTTTTAGGGAATGTAAGGCTGATGTTTTAGGGAATGTAACGCTGATGTTTTAGGGAATGTAAGGCTGATGTTTTAGGGAATGTAACGCTGATGTTTTAGGGAATGTAACGCTGATGTTTTATGGAATGTAACGCTGATGTTTTAGGGAATGTAAGGCTGATGTTTTAGGGAATGTAACGCTGATGTTTTAGGGAATGTAAGGCTGATGTTTTAGTGAATGTAACGCTGATGTTTTAGGGAATGTAAGGCTGATGTTTTAGGGAATGTAACGCTGATGTTTTAGGGAATGTAAGGCTGATGTTTTAGGGAATGTAACGCTGATGTTTTAGGGAATGTAAGGCTGATGTTTTAGGGAATGTAACGCTGATGTTTTAGGGAATGTAACGCTGATGTTTTATGGAATGTAACGCTGATGTTTTAGGGAATGTAAGGCTGATGTTTTAGGGAATGTAACGCTGATGTTTTAGGGAATGTAACGCTGATGTTTTAGTGAATGTAACGCTGATGTTTTAGGGAATGTAAGGCTGATGTTTTAGGGAATGTAAGGCTGATGTTTTAGGGAATGTAACGCTGATGTTTTAGTGAATGTAACGCTGATGTTTTAGGGAATGTAAGGCTGATGTTTTAGGGAATGTAAGGCTGATGTTTTAGGGAATGTAAGGCTGATGTTTTAGGGAATGTAACGCTGATGTTTTAGTGAATGTAACGCTGATGTTTTAGGGAATGTAACGCTGATGTTTAAGGGAATGTAAGGCTGATGTTTTAGGGAATGTAACGCTGATGTTTTAGTGAATGTAACGCTGATGTTTATACCTGTCGTGTGAGCAGAGCTACGAAACAGCCATTGTGATGATCTGATGCTTCCAGTCTGAAGAAACTGGCCTTCATCTCCTGTGAATCGTCCTCATTTTCAGTGATGGAGTCCTGCAGGAGACCTGGAGAACTCAGCCTGACACACGCACACACACTTTTATTACTCATTTTGTCATGCACTAGTGCAAAAGTGTGTAAAAAAAAAAAACACTCACACACACACACACACACCTGTAGGGCGGCGCTGTGGAGGGATTCTCCTGTGATTGTGAGAGGATGGTCTTCAGCACCTCCTCATTCTCCTCTGAGTGAACAGAACAGGTGGAGTAAAGCACCGCCCGCACCTGAGGAACTGAGGAACACACACACACACACACACACACTGGCATTGACTGTCTGTTCACTGACAGACAGCTTTCCTGTTGCTCAAACAGTAGAGTGTTGGCGCTTGCATCATGGGTTCTATGGAAAGCAAGAACTGATAAGAATGTAAATGTGTAACTTGCAACGTAAGTCGCTTTGGATAAAAGCGCCAGCCAAAATGCATACATGTAAATGTACACATCATTCGATTCGTGCTGGCCGTTAATTAACGGTTTGTTAATCTGCAGGGAGGAACGGAGCCTCTTCACGCTCTGGTATTTCAGACTCTAACACACACACACTCTCACACACACAAGATCAATAACACACAAATCATCACAGAAATTATGAATGTCAATACAGCGAGGCATGTTCAAATCACTCATCAGCTTATATAAACCACTGGATCAGCTCTGGTTACACCGGATCATGGGTTCTCTGCTGGTCTACACCAGTTTATGCTGGTTTACATTAGTTTGAACTAGTTGAGCTCAGTGGTGTTGAAAGACTCAGTGAGAGGTTGATTTTACTGGGGGGCACGACAACATTGACCAAACCAAACTAAACTACAGGATATTTATGGGGGCTAAATAATGTAAAAACTGATGTGCATCACAGGTGTTGTCAAAACTTAAACTATGATTACATTTAAAAATATTGAATAATTTTGAGTAATTATTTTTCTGAATGATTTTTTTATAGTGAATTATTTTTCTGAATTATTTTTATAGTGAATTATTTTTCTGAATTATTTTTGGAGTGAATTATTTTTTCTGAATGAATTTTTTATAGTGAATTATTTTTCTGAATTATTTTTTAGAGTGAATAATTTTTGGAGTTAATTATTTTTTAGAGTGAATAATTATTTCTGAATTAGTTTTGGAGTTAATTATTTTTTTCTGAATGAATGTTTTATAGTGAATTATTTTTCTGAATTATTCTGAAATTTCTAGAGTGAATAATTTTTTAGACAAATGTTTTTAACTCATCCTGATTTACTATTATAGATCCTTTACTGAAGTGTCTAAACTCGGAGTGAAACGCAGCTCGCGTCTCACACACTGCAAAAAATGCTTTTCTTACTTAGTATTTTTGTCTTGTTTCCAGTCCAAATATCTAAAAATTAAATCAAGATGCATTTACTAAAGTAGTAAAATGCCATAAGATATTATGTCTTGTTCTCTGGGGAAATAAATCAAAATTAAGTGAGTTGTTGCTTAAAACAAGCAAAATTATCTGCCAATGGGGTGAGAGAAATAATCTTGTTTCTGTTTGAATTAACATTATTTTTCTGACCCCATTGACAGATAATTTTGTGTTTTTTAAGCAACAACTCACTTAATTTTGATTTATTTCCCCAGAGAACAAGACATAATATCTTATGGCATTTTACTACTTTAGTAAATGCATCTTGATTTAATTTTTAGATATTTGGACTGGAAACAAGACAAAAATACTAAGTAAGAAAAGCATTTTTTGCAGTACACACACACACACACACACACACACACACACACACACACACTCACACTGGACGACGCGCTGCAGGTCTTTCCTCTGTCGGCACGTGAGCGTCTGGAGTTTCTCTGGAGAGACGGAACCGTGTGACAGATCCAGCATGAGCCGCGGGTCTGAAAGAGGATCAGAACAAACACATGTGACGGATGCTCAGAGTCTCTGTGTGTGTGTGTGTGTGTGTGTGTGTGTGTGTGTGTGTGTACCTCTGTTCTCCTGCATGATGTAATCCACAGGGTTGCTGATGGCAGACAGGGAACACGCCGGCATCACAAGCGTCACCCGAACCTCCTCGAGACGCGGGTCACACACATCCAGAGACTCCAGAGACACTGGAAGCAGCTTCACATCTGACAAACACACACCGTAGTTTGGTCTTCAGTTGCTCTTCAATTAATATTTGCTGTAGAGGAACTAACAATAACTTTGGCAATAAAAAAGTTTGTTTCCATTTCTTAGTGAGCGTCCCCAAATTACTTTTTTATATCAAGGTCAAACACACACACACACACACACACACACACACACACACAAATAATTTTTCATATAGTACATTATCATTTTGTGATGTCTAAATTCACTTTTTCTATACTTTTGTTTTATATACAATATATACATATGTATAATCTACACACACACACACACACACATACTGTATATATATATACACACACAATTGTAAGATAATATAAAATATATACTTTATGTATGCATATATAATATATATAGAAATCAAAAGTGTATATATATATATTTATATTTTAATTTTGTTTTTTGTTGTTCAACATACAAAGTATTTTTTATAAAAATCCATCTTTCATGTTGTATAATCTAATTCACTTTTTGCATGCAAATCATTTTAAAATTTTTCAACTTTTTCATATTTTTATCATATTGTATGTGTGTATATATAAATGTGTGTGTAAATTATAATAAATAAAATAAAATAATCTCTTACTCCTGCAGCCCATTTTGGCGAGTGTGTTCTGTAGTTCATCGGTCTGTGCCTGCGGTTCATCTCCCACACACACAATCACCGTGCTCTGCGCCGGAGAGATGTGTGTGTCAGCGTGTGTGTCAGTGTGTGTGTGTGCAGACACCGCAGACACGTGTGCAACGGTCCGAGCCGAGAAACACCCAGTCATGAGCACGTCTCCTCCTTCAGCCAGCAGGGGGCGCAGCGCCCAGGGGCCCACACAACACGACTTATCCTGCACACACACACACACACACACACACACACACACCGTCACACACAACACGACTTATCCTGCACACACACACACACACACACACACACACACAGTCACACACAACACGACTTATCCTGCACACACACACACAGACACACACACCGTCACACACATCGTCACACACAACACGACTTATCCTGCACACACACACACACACACAGACACACACACACACCGTCACACACATCGTCACACACAACACGACTTATCCTGCACACACACACACACACACACAGACACACACACACACCGTCAAACACATCGTCACACACAACACGACTTATCCTGCACACACACACACACACAGACACACACACACACCGTCACACACATCGTCACACACAACACGACTTATCCTGCACACACACACACACACACACACACACACCGTCACACACATCGTCACACACAACACGACTTATCCTGCACACACACACACACACACACACACAACACGACTTATCCTGCACACACACACCGTCACACACATCGTCACACACAACACGACTTATCCTGCACACACACACACACACACACACACACACACCGTCACACACAACACGACTTATCCTGCACACACACACACACACACACACACACACACCGTCACACACAACACGACTTATCCTGCACACACACACACAGACACACACACCGTCACACACATCGTCACACACAACACGACTTATCCTGCACACACACACACACACACAGACACACACACACACCGTCACACACATCGTCACACACAACACGACTTATCCTGCACACACACACACACACACACAGACACACACACACACCGTCAAACACATCGTCACACACAACACGACTTATCCTGCACACACACACACACACAGACACACACACACACCGTCACACACATCGTCACACACAACACGACTTATCCTGCACACACACACACACACACACACACCGTCACACACATCGTCACACACAACACGACTTATCCTGCACACACACACACACACACACACACAACACGACTTATCCTGCACACACACACCGTCACACACATCGTCACACACAACACGACTTAACCCTGCACACACACACACACACACACACACACACCGTCACACACAACACGACTTAACCCTGCACACACACACACACACACACACACACACAACACGACTTATCCTGCACACACACACACACACACACACACACACACACACACACCGTCACACACAACACGACTTAACCCTGCATACACACACACACACACACACACACACACAACACGACTTATCCTGCACACACACACACACACACACACACACACACACCGTCACACACAACACGACTTAACCCTGCACACACACACACACACACACACACACCGTCACACACAACACGACTTAACCCTGCATACACACACACACACACACACACACACCGTCACACACAACACGACTTATCCTGCACACACACACACACACACACACACAACACGACTTATCCTGCACACACACACACACCGTCACACACATCGTCACACACAACACGACTTAACCCTGCACACACACACACACACACACCGTCACACACACCGTCACACACAACACGACTTAACCCTGCAGACACACACACACACACACTGTCACACACAACACGACTTATCCTGAACACACACACACACACACACACACACACACATCGTCACACACACCGTCACACACAACACGACTTATCCTGCACACACACACACACACACACACTGTCACACACAACACGACTTATCCTGAACACACACACACACACATCGTCACACACAAAACGACTTATCCTGCACACACACACACACACTGTCACACACAACACGACTTATCCTGAACACACACACACATCGTCACACACAACACAACTTATCCTGCACACACACACACTGTCACACACAGCACGACTTATCCTGAACACACACACTGTCACACACAACACGACTTATCCTGCACACACACACACACACACACACACACACACACACACACACACACACACACACACACTGTCACACACAACACGACTTATCCTGAACACACACACACACACACACACACACACACATCGTCACACACAACACGACTTATCCTGCACACACACACACTGTCACACACAGCACGACTTATCCTGAACACACACACACACACACACACACACACACTGTCACACACAACACGACTTATCCTGCACACACACACACACTGTCACACACAACACGACTTATCCTGAACACACACACACACACACACACACTGTCACACACAACACGACTTATCCTGAACACACACACACACACACACACACACACACACACACACTCACACACAACACGACTTATCCTGCACACACACACACAACACGACTTATCCTGCACACACACACACAACACGACTTATCCTGCACACACACACACAACACGACTTATCCTGCACACACACACACACCGTCACACACATCGTCACACACAACACGACTTATCCTGCACACACACACACAACACGACTTATCCTGCACACACACACACATCGTCACACACAACACGACTTATCCTGCACACACACACACACACACACACACACAACACGACTTATCCTGCACACACACACACACCGTCACACACATCGTCACACACAACACGACTTATCCTGCACACACACACACAACACGACTTATCCTGCACACACACACACATCGTCACACACAACACGACTTATCCTGCACACACACACACACACACACACACACAACACGACTTATCCTGCACACACACACACACACACACACACACCGTCACACACATCGTCACACACAACACGACTTAACCCTGCACACACACACACACACACACACACACACACACACACCGTCACACACAACACGACTTAACCCTGCACACACACACACACACACACAGTCACACACAACACGACTTATCCTGCACACACACACACACACACACACACACACACACAACACGACTTATCCTGCACACACACACACACACACACACACACACCGTCACACACATCGTCACACACAACACGACTTAACCCTGCACACACACACACACACACACACACACACACACACAGTCACACACAACACGACTTATCCTGCACACACACACACACACACACACACACACCGTCACACACATCGTCACACACAACACGACTTAACCCTGCACACACACACACACCGTCACACACAACACGACTTAACCCTGCAGACACACACACACACACACACACACACTGTCACACACAACACGACTTATCCTGAACACACACACACACACACACACACACACACATCGTCACACACAACACGACTTATCCTGCACACACACACACACACACACACACACACACTGTCACACACAACACGACTTATCCTGAACACACACACACACACACACACACATCGTCACACACAACACAACTTATCCTGCACACACACACACACACACACACACACTGTCACACACAACACGACTTATCCTGAACACACACACACACACACACACACACACACATCGTCACACACAACACGACTTATCCTGCACACACACACACACTGTCACACACAGCACGACTTATCCTGAACACACACACACACACACACACTGTCACACACAACACGACTTATCCTGCACACACACACACACACACACACACACACACACACACACACTGTCACACACAACACGACTTATCCTGAACACACACACACACACACACACACACAACACGACTTATCCTGCACACTCACACACAACACGACTTATCCTGCACACACACACACAACACGACTTATCCTGCACACACACACACACACACTCACACACAACACGACTTATCCTGCACACACACACACAACACGACTTATCCTGCACACTCACACACAACACGACTTATCCTGCACACACACACACAACACGACTTATCCTGCGCACACACACACACACACTCACACACAACACGACTTATCCTGCACACTCACACACAACACGACTTATCCTGCACACACACACACACACACACTCACACACAACACGACTTATCCTGCACACACACACACAACACGACTTATCCTGCACACTCACACACAACACGACTTATCCTGCACACTCACACACAACACGACTTATCCTGCACACTCACACACAACACGACTTATCCTGCACACTCACACACAACACGACTTATCCTGCACACTCACACACAACACGACTTATCCTGCACACACACACACACACACTCACACACAACACGACTTATCCTGCACACACACACACAACACGACTTATCCTGCACACTCACACACAACACGACTTATCCTGCACACACACACACAACACGACTTATCCTGCACACACACACACACACACTCACACACAACACGACTTATCCTGCACACACACACACAACACGACTTATCCTGCACACTCACACACAACACGACTTATCCTGCACACACACACACAACACGACTTATCCTGCACACACACACACACACACTCACACACAACACGACTTATCCTGCACACACACACACAACACGACTTATCCTGCACACTCACACACAACACGACTTATCCTGCACACTCACACACAACACGACTTATCCTGCACACTCACACACAACACGACTTATCCTGCACACACACACACTCACACACAACACGACTTATCCTGCACACACACACACAACACGACTTATCCTGCACACTCACACACAACACGACTTATCCTGCACACACACACACAACACGACTTATCCTGCACACACACACACTCACACACAACACGACTTATCCTGCACACACACACACAACACGACTTATCCTGCACACTCACACACAACACGACTTATCCTGCACACACACACACAACACGACTTATCCTGCACACACACACACACACACTCACACACAACACGACTTATCCTGCACACACACACACAACACGACTTATCCTGCACACTCACACACAACACGACTTATCCTGCACACTCACACACAACACGACTTATCCTGCACACTCACACACAACACGACTTATCCTGCACACACACACACAACACGACTTATCCTGCACACACACACACAACACGACTTATCCTGCACACACACACACAACACGACTTGGCACTCGATTGAGTTTCCTGAGGGATCTTTCTGGTGGGTGCCCAAAAAGATCAGTAGCGGTTCAGTAAATAAAATAATTCAATACATACTGTGCAGAAAATGCTTTTCTTGCTTGTTTCCAGTCCAAACATCTAAACATTCTTAAATCAAGATGGATTTACTAAAGTAGTAAAATGCCATAAGATATCATGTCCTGGCTGTTTTCCGGGGGAATTAATCAAAATTAAGAAAGTTGTTGCTTAAATAAAGCACAATTATCTGCCAATGGGTTCAGAAAAATATTGTTAATTCAAACAGAAACAAGATAATTTCTCTCACCCCGTTGGCAGATAATTGAGCTTGTTTTAAGCAAAAACTCACTTCATTTTTTTTTATTTCCCCAGAAAACAACACATAATATCTTACGGCATTTTACTACTTTAGTAAATGGATCTTGATTTAAGAAATGTTTGATATTTGGACTGGAAACAAGACAAAAATACTAAGTAAGAAAAGCATTTTCTGCAGTGTACTATTTACAATAAGCACTTAACTCAAAAATAACTATTAAATAATAAACAAAACTTGAGAACTGGCTTGAATTATATCCAATATCTCTTCATATCTCATGAAATAAAGGCGAATCCGTAATTCGTAATTAACATTTATTTTTCTTGCAGGAACAACATTCATATGCTTTTGAATGTTGAATGTTTCCAAAACCTTTGGTTGAAAACTCATGACTTTGAGTGTGTGAGTGTAAAAATAACAAATAGGGGGAATGAAACTAGACAGATGTCTAGGTTTGAAAACTTGTGATTAACAATGATTGCTTCTAATCATTAATTAGGTTCCTGGTACATAGGAAAAATCTGCCACACTGTATATTTGAAACACGCGTTCTATATTTGTTTAGTGCGAGAGTGAAGTAAATACGCCTGCGCACGCGTCCAGTTTAGTGCGAGAGTGAAGTACATACGCCTGCGCACGCGTCCAGTTTAGTGCGAGAGTGAAGTACATACGCCTGCGAGTGCGTCCAGTTTAGTGCGAGAGTGAAGTAAATACGCCTGCGAGCGCGTCCAGTTTAGTGCGAGAGTGAAGTACATACGCCTGCGAGTGCGTCCAGTTTAGTGGGAGAGTGAAGTACATACGCCTGCGAGTGCGTCCAGTTTAGTGCGAGAGTGAAGTACATACGCCTGCGCACGCGTCCAGTTTAGTGCGAGAGTGAAGTACATACGCCTGCGAGTGCGTCCAGTTTAGTGGGAGAGTGAAGTACATACGCCTGCGAGTGCGTCCAGTTTAGTGCGAGAGTGAAGTACATACGCCTGCGCACGCGTCCAGTTTAGTGCGAGAGTGAAGTACATACGCCTGCGAGTGCGTCCAGTTTAGTGCGAGAGTGAAGTACATACGCCTGCGAGTGCGTCCAGTTTAGTGCGAGAGTGAAGTACATACGCCTGCGAGTGCGTCCAGTTTAGTGGGAGAGTGAAGTACATACGCCTGCGAGTGCGTCCAGTTTAGTGCGAGAGTGAAGTACATACGCCTGCGAGTGCGTCCAGTTTAGTGGGAGAGTGAAGTACATACGCCTGCGAGTGCGTCCAGTTTAGTGCGAGAGTGAAGTACATACGCCTGCGCACGCGTCCAGTTTAGTGCGAGAGTGAAGTACATACGCCTGCGAGTGCGTCCAGTTTAGTGCGAGAGTGAAGTACATACGCCTGCGAGTGCGTCCAGTTTAGTGCGAGAGTGAAGTACATACGCCTGCGAGTGCGTCCAGTTTAGTGGGAGAGTGAAGTACATACGCCTGCGAGTGCGTCCAGTTTAGTGCGAGAGTGAAGTACATACGCCTGCGAGCGCGTCCAGTTTAGTGCGAGAGTGAAGTACATACGCCTGCGAGTGCGTCCAGTTTAGTGCGAGAGTGAAGTACATACGCCTGCGCGCGCGTCCAGTTTAGTGCGAGAGTGAAGTACATAAGCCTGCGAGCGCGTCCAGTTTAGTGCGAGAGTGAAGTACATAAGCCTGCGAGCGCGTCCAGTTTAGTGCGAGAGTGAAGTACATACGCCTGTGAGCGGGTCCAGTTTAGTGCGAGAGTGAAGTACATACGCCTGCGAGCGCGTCCAGTTTAGTGCGAGAGTGAAGTACATACGCCTGCGAGTGCGTCCAGTTTAGTGCGAGAGTGAAGTACATACGCCTGCGAGTGCGTCCAGTTTAGTGCGAGAGTGAAGTACATACGCCTGCGCGCGCGTCCAGTTTAGTGCGAGAGTGAAGTACATGCGCCTGCGCGCGCGTCCAGTTTAGTGCGAGAGTGAAGTACATACGCCTGCGAGTGCGTCCAGTTTAGTGCGAGAGTGAAGTACATACGCCTGCAAACGTGTCCAGTTTAGTGCGAGAGTGAAGTACATACGCCTGCGAGTGCGTCCAGTTTAGTGCGAGAGTGAAGTACATACGCCTGCGAGTGCGTCCAGTTTAGTGCGAGAGTGAAGTACATACGCCTGCGCGCGCGTCCAGTTTAGTGCGAGAGTGAAGTACATGCGCCTGCGCGCGCGTCCAGTTTAGTGCGAGAGTGAAGTACATACGCCTGCGAGTGCGTCCAGTTTAGTGCGAGAGTGAAGTACATACGCCTGCGAGCGGGTCCAGTTTAGTGCGAGAGTGAAGTACATACGCCTGCGAGCGCGTCCAGTTTAGTGCGAGAGTGAAGTACATACGCCTGCGCGCGCGTCCAGTTTAGTGCGAGAGTGAAGTACATACGCCTGCGCGCGTGTCCAGTTTAGTGCGAGAGTGAAGTACATACGCCTGCGCGCGCGTCCAGTTTAGTGCGAGAGTGAAGTAAATACGCCTGCGAGCGCGTCCAGTTTAGTGCGAGAGTGAAGTAAATACGCCTGCGCGCGCGTCCAGTTTAGTGCGAGAGTGAAGTAAATACGCCTGCGCGCGCGTCCAGTTTAGTGCGAGAGTGAAGTAAATACGCCTGCGAGCGGGTCCAGTTTAGTGCGAGAGTGAAGTACATACGCCTGCGAGCGCGTCCAGTTTAGTGCGAGAGTGAAGTAAATACGCCTGCGCGCGCGTCCAGTTTAGTGCGGGAGTGAAGTAAATACGCCTGCGAGCGGGTCCAGTTTAGTGCGAGAGTGAAGTACATACGCCTGCGCGCGCGTCCAGTTTAGTGCGAGAGTGAAGTACATACGCCTGCGAGTGCGTCCAGTTTAGTGCGAGAGTGAAGTACATATGCCTGCGAGTGCGTCCAGTTTAGTGCGAGAGTGAAGTAAATACGCCTGCGCACGCGTCCAGTTTAGTGCGAGAGTGAAGTACATACGCCTGCGAGTGCGTCCAGTTTAGTGCGAGAGTGAAGTACATACGCCTGCGCACGCGTCCAGTTTAGTGCGAGAGTGAAGTACATACGCCTGCGCGCGCGTCCAGTTTAGTGCGAGAGTGAAGTACATACGCCTGCGAGTGCGTCCAGTTTAGTGCGAGAGTGAAGTACATACGCCTGCGCGCGTGTCCAGTTTAGTGCGAGAGTGAAGTAAATACGCCTGCGCGCGCGTCCAGTTTAGTGCGAGAGTGAAGTACATACGCCTGCGAGTGCGTCCAGTTTAGTGCGAGAGTGAAGTAAATACGCCTGCGCGCGCGTCCAGTTTAGTGCGAGAGTGAAGTAAATACGCCTGCGCGCGCGTCCAGTTTAGTGCGAGAGTGAAGTAAATACGCCTGCGAGCGCGTCCAGTTTAGTGCGAGAGTGAAGTAAATACGCCTGCGCGCGCGTCCAGTTTAGTGCGAGAGTGAAGTAAATACGCCTGCGCGCGCGTCCAGTTTAGTGCGAGAGTGAAGTAAATACGCCTGCGAGCGGGTCCAGTTTAGTGCGAGAGTGAAGTACATACGCCTGCGAGCGCGTCCAGTTTAGTGCGAGAGTGAAGTAAATACGCCTGCGCGCGCGTCCAGTTTAGTGCGGGAGTGAAGTAAATACGCCTGCGAGCGGGTCCAGTTTAGTGCGAGAGTGAAGTACATACGCCTGCGCGCGCGTCCAGTTTAGTGCGAGAGTGAAGTACATACGCCTGCGAGTGCGTCCAGTTTAGTGCGAGAGTGAAGTACATACGCCTGCGAGTGCGTCCAGTTTAGTGCGAGAGTGAAGTAAATACGCCTGCGCACGCGTCCAGTTTAGTGCGAGAGTGAAGTACATACGCCTGCGAGTGCGTCCAGTTTAGTGCGAGAGTGAAGTACATACGCCTGCGCACGCGTCCAGTTTAGTGCGAGAGTGAAGTACATACGCCTGCGCGCGCGTCCAGTTTAGTGCGAGAGTGAAGTACATACGCCTGCGAGTGCGTCCAGTTTAGTGCGAGAGTGAAGTACATACGCCTGCGAGTGCGTCCAGTTTAGTGCGAGAGTGAAGTAAATACGCCTGCGAGCGCGTCCAGTTTAGTGCGAGAGTGAAGTACATACGCCTGCGAGTGCGTCCAGTTTAGTGCGAGAGTGAAGTACATACGCCTGCGCGCGCGTCCAGTTTAGTGCGAGAGTGAAGTACATACGCCTGCGAGTGCGTCCAGTTTAGTGCGAGAGTGAAGTACATACGCCTGCGCGCGCGTCCAGTTTAGTGCGAGAGTGAAGTACATAAGCCTGCGAGCGCGTCCAGTTTAGTGCGAGAGTGAAGTACATACGCCTGTGAGCGGGTCCAGTTTAGTGCGAGAGTGAAGTACATACGCCTGCGAGCGCGTCCAGTTTAGTGCGAGAGTGAAGTAAATACGCCTGCGCGCGCGTCCAGTTTAGTGCGAGAGTGAAGTAAATACGCCTGCGCGCGCGTCCAGTTTAGTGCGAGAGTGAAGTACATACGCCTGTGAGCGGGTCCAGTTTAGTGCGAGAGTGAAGTACATACGCCTGCGCACGCGTCCAGTTTAGTGCGAGAGTGAAGTAAATACGCCTGCGCGCGCGTCCAGTTTAGTGCGAGAGTGAAGTAAATACGCCTGCGAGCGCGTCCAGTTTAGTGCGAGAGTGAAGTAAATACGCCTGCGCGCGCGTCCAGTTTAGTGCGAGAGTGAAGTAAATACGCCTGCGCGCGCATCCAGTTTAGTGCGAGAGTGAAGTAAATACGCCTGCGAGCGGGTCCAGTTTAGTGCGAGAGTGAAGTACATACGCCTGCGAGCGCGTCCAGTTTAGTGCGAGAGTGAAGTAAATACGCCTGCGCGCGCGTCCAGTTTAGTGCGGGAGTGAAGTAAATACGCCTGTGAGCGGGTCCAGTTTAGTGCGAGAGTGAAGTACATACGCCTGCGAGCGCGTCCAGTTTAGTGCGAGAGTGAAGTAAATACGCCTGCGCGCGCGTCCAGTTTAGTGCGAGAGTGAAGTAAATACGCCTGCGTGCGCGTCCAGTTTAGTGCGAGAGTGAAGTAAATACACCTGCGAGCGCGTCCAGTTTAGTGCGAGAGTGAAGTACATACGCCTGCGAGCGGGTCCAGTTTAGTGCCAGAGTGAAGTAAATACTCCTGCGCGCGCGTCCAGTTTAGTGCGAGAGTGAAGTAAATACGCCTGCGCGCGCGTCCAGTTTAGTGCGAGAGTGAAGTAAATACGCCTGCGCGCGCGTCCAGTTTAGTGCGAGAGTGAAGTAAATACGCCTGCGCGCGCGTCCAGTTTAGTGCGAGAGTGAAGTAAATACGCCTTTGAAGTGAAGTAAATACGCGAGTTGAGAGAGTTGTGCTCGCGCATCACTTGGATGCGCTCTCGACATTTGTCATTAAAAGTACACCACAGCAGCGGCCTCAAATAAACTATACAAAAGGTGAAGATAATCGTGTCTGAAAGCTGCAATCGATTTTTTATTGGTTAAAATCAATGGAGAATATCTTGTTTTTCCCATGGGTGCTTAGATGGGTCTTTCACAACATTGCGAAATAATATCCTAACCAGACGCGACTGTGAGATGCGTTGAAATCAATCAAAACCCACAGCCAATCAGAACAGCGTGTGAGCGGAGTCTCGCGGCACCAGAGAGTAATCTTGACGGCACTCGCAAGAAAATGGATAAGTAGCTACATAATCAAATTCACAAATATTACACCATTTAAACATTATTAAAATACATAGGCTACTGAGTTACTAAAACAATCTTTGTCAAAGAATACACTTGTTTGTTCACAGTTTGAACGTTCTTGTTTCCATTTGTTTAATTTCAAGATCTGAGGTGAATTATCCATTACAGCTACAAAGGATATTCATAGTCACATTACACGCTTTTAGCATTAAATAAAGCACATAAACAGTCCCTGAGATTATCGTCGCCACACTTTGTGTTTGTTGTTCCAGCGCGACGTCGCAGAAAAATAGAAACCGTTTCTAAACTAGAATCGTCGCGTGTCGCCGTCGTGGCTGGTTAGGACACACACTCTGATTAACATGGAGAAGAACCTTTTATCGCGCGTCGCGTGTAGTTAGGACACGGTGTTACGAGGTCACTAATTCGCTGATGATGACCGTGGTCAATAGCACCGCGGTATAATGGGACTCATCCGGGTATTTGAGGCGCTCGTTTCCTCTGTCTCGTATCATACACCGGGGCTGCCTTCCAGTCCAAAATTGTCATGCCCTTCACTCGCTAACTTCCCTCCGTCTCGTTCACTTGGATGTACGTCATTGCGTACGTTGCACGAGCGCCCACTACTGGCGGAAACTGCGGCGGGCTGAACTGGAACAGCCCTTGATCACTTGAATCAGCTATAGAGTTTATTTATTATTAAAAACAATTTTTCCCTTTAAGAGTTTGTTTAATGCAGCATCCAAATGTATATAGGTGTGTTTGGGTTGTTTTAAACAAAAAAATATATAATTCATATATCATAGAGTTGTTTGTTGTGGTGGTGATTAGACGAGGTATGTGGTGACGTCACAGTCGTATTGCATTGTGGGACATATAGGTGCCTGAAGTGTACATATGAAGTAGACTCGCTCCCTCGGTCAAAAGCGAGGGAACGAGGGTCTGTCCATATAAACTTCCTTTGTCCACTTCACGAAGTGGAACGCACTTCTAAATGGCGGCAGAGATTCCTCCGAGGGGAAGTGCTTAGGGAAGTTTGCAAGTGCGTGTCTAAAAGTGGACTGGAGCGCAGCCCGGACAGACGTGCTCTCTGAGGCAAGTAGGCGTGTAATAAGCGGAATCCAGCCGGTTGAAACAAGTCCTGATCCTGATCACTAGGGCTGGGAGTCAGTTCCAAAAATAATCAATTCCGAGGCGTTGGAATCGATTAAATCAAAGAGAATCGACTCTATTTCAGTTCAACAGTGCAAATCATTCATTCGCCTCTCGCTTGCTAATAATGATTGGAGGTCCGATTAATTTCTGCAAACAGGTTCTTTTGCAGGTTCGTTTCAATAAAACTGTTTAAAAAAAGAATAAACTAGTTTTATAACCTCCATGATTTAGTGATGAAACGTAAAGGTTTTGAGCACCGCTTGGACTACTTGAAGAGATAATAGTTGCCTGACATGAGGTTCTTTATCTTAATTTTTATTTGAAATAAAATGCTACCTATTTTTATTACGTTTTCTTTCAACCAGCCAATGATAATGGCGAAAGAAAACACGACTAGAGCCTATAATGAACGCAACTTCTGAAACAACAAGAATCGAAAAAGAATCGATTTTTGGAATTGATTCCAGAACCAGGAGTCGATTCCACGAATGTCAGAATGGAGCATCGCTACTGATCACCCTGTCTGGGTTTATTGTGCAATATAAATATGTAGATAATATGTAGTAATATGTCGATTATTTATCGGATAAATGTGTGTACCTGGAGCACGAGCCTGCAGTCGCTCAGTAATCTGGTGTCGGTCAGTTCCCTCTTCATGCTGTTGGGAAACACCAGCAGATCCTGACAGTGTGTGTCTTTACAGAAGCTCCGTCCTTCCAGCTGTCCCACAGATTTAACACACGAAAACCCTGATGTGCGTAACACTTCCCTGACCTCCTCAAAACTACACACACACACACACACACAGAGAGAGAGAGAGAAAGAGAGAGAGAGAGATGATGAAATTAAGTGTCAAATGTGAGCCAAGAGCAACAAGATGGAGTGGAGAAATCAGTGTGTGAGTGAGTGTGTGTGTGTGTGTGTGTGTGTGTGTGTGTGTGTGTGTGTGTGTGTGTGTATTTGTGATTGTGTGTTTGAGTGAGATAGTTTGTGTGTGTGATTGTGTGTTTGAGTGAGATAGTTTGTGTGTGTGATTGTAAGTGAGTTAGCGTGTGTGTGAGTGTGTGTTTGTGAGTTAGTGTGTGTGTGTGTGTGTTTGTAAGTTAGTGTATGAGTATGTTTTTTAAGTGAGTTAGTGTGTGTGTGTGTGTGTGAGTGTGTGTTTGTGAGTTAGTGTGTGTGTGTGTGTGTGTGTGTGTTTGTAAGTGAGTTAGTGTATGAGTATGTTTTTTAAGTGAGTTAGTGTGTGTGTGTGTGTGTGTGTGTGTGTGTGTGTGTGAGTGTGTTTGTGAGTTAGTGTGTGTCTGTGTGTGCAAGTGTGTTTGTGAGTGAGTTAGTGTGTGTGTGTGTGTGTGTGTGTGTGTGTGTGTGTGTAAGTGTGTTTGTGAGTCAGTCAGTCAGTGAGTGTGTGTGTGTGTGTGTGAGTGTGTTTGTGAGTTAGTGTGTGTCTGTGTGTGCAAGTGTGTGTTTGTGAGTCAGTCAGTGAGTGTGTGTGTGTGTGTGTAAGTGTGTTTGTGAGTCAGTGAGTGTGTGTGTGTGTGTGTGTGTGTGTGTGTGAGTGAGTTAGTGTGTGAGTATGTTTTTTAAGTGAGTTAGTGAATGTGTGTGATTGTGTTTGTAAGTGAGTTAGTTTGTGTGTGTGTGTGTGTGTGTGTGCACGAGTGTGTTTGTGAGTTAGTGTGTGTGTGTGTGTGTGTGTGTGTGTGTGTGTGTGCGAGTGTGTTTGTGAGTTAGTGTGTGTCTGTGTGTGCAAGTGTGTTTGTGACTCAGTGTGTGTGTGTGTGTGTGTGTGTGACCTCCAGTGCTGGTGATTGGATCTGTCTGCAACTCAGTGAAATTTACAGCCTCTCTCTCTCTCTTTCTCTCTCTCTCACACACACACACACACACACACACACACACACACACACACACACACACACACAATAAATAAGACTGGTCACCCCAGAATGGAGGTTAAACAGGGGAGAACCAGAATAATGCCACATCTGAACTATAAATCACCCTCACACAAACACATTCTCTTCTTTCTACCTCATATACAATAAATAATTTCAGTGGAAAATCATACGGCAATACAAGAGAAGGAGGAGAAAACAAACCCCGGGGCAAAACACGATGTTCTCCCTCAGTATATTAGTCTTGTTTTCCGGTACAAATATCTCAGCATTCGCTGGAGAAGCAAAACGACTTCAAACAAGAACAAATATCTCCCAGTGGGGTCAAAAAAATAAACCTGATGCTCGTGATGGAAAAACAAGACAAAAATCCCTGCATTTAAAATGAAACAGACGTATTATTAACTGAAGATCTGAAGGGGCTTTCGCACCGGAGGAACCTTTTCATAGTTCCTAAACTATCGGCGGAAGTTCCCGGATTTTGGTGTGTGTGTGTGTTCGCACCGCAGGAACTAGGAACTCCTTTGGAGGAACTAATTTACTCATACTCCAGAGTCAGGTCTAATGTTGCGTTCGAGTCATCTCGTATAGATCGTATTTACGAGTTGAACGCACATAAACGCCACAACAATGTCTTGAATATGTCAGGATTTCTTTAAGTCCTGGGGCCGGTTTCACAAAGCTATTTTAGAGCGGTCTATAGTGTTAGACAAGTCTAACATGTGCTCATAGGCTAGGTTAATGCAAGTTAGACTGTTTCACAAAAATAAAGACTGACTTAATTAGACCCCTTCCCCCCAGGCTAACTCAGGTCTAAGACTCTGTTACCTTGGCAACCAGCAGTAACAATCAGTTACATTACAAACAGCCAAAAGAAAAGGGAAAATGGCTCATAATTGAAACATTTCTTCTTGTTACTACATTCTCCGCTAAATTTCCCAAGTAAAATGTCCTTGTAACTGTTATACTCCTCCAACACACACATCTCTTCCGCTGGGGTAAACTGCACTGAGCGGCTGAATGCACTTACTCGATCCGCCATGTTTTTTGTTTTGAAAAGTGTCTTATTTTACCCAGAATGCATTGCAGTGTAGTCCTCCTTAAGATAGTCAGAGTCTTAAGTGCTTTGTGCAACGGTCTGATTTAGACGTCTATCTGAAGTCTGACTATCTACTATATCTAAGCCATAGTCAAAGTCTATCTGTGTGAAACCGGCCCCTGATCTTTACGAGTTGTGTGTGTGTCAGTGAGAAACATGGCGGAATACCACAATACTTACAGGTATTTAGCCGTGATATTGTCAGGCTTTTCAATTCACAGCACAGTGAGCTGATCGCCTGCACAGAATATGATGGCATTATAAAATAACAATGTAATATGTAACGATAAAGTTTGCAGTGGCTTCATAAATGAACTAAAAACATAAAAAAGCAAAGCACACCTGATGCAAATCTTTGTTCTTCATTTTCTAGAACTAGAGTTTAAGAACCTTGCTTTAAGAATCTTACTCCGACGAAAGTGACTCGAACGCACATGCCGTCGTAAACACGACTTCCCATCTCGTACGTACGAACTTCCCAGGAGGACTTGAACGCACTATAAACTAACGCACTACTGCGACGGTAGTGTTCGCTGATTGGCCGAACGCACGTGAAACACCAGTACCCGCCATTTTGGAAAAGGCTGTGTAAACACACAGATTATAGCCTATATATTTACTCCACAAACTAACTCTACGAACATGTAAAGCATTGATAGATGAGCCTCATAATCTTTACGGCGAGGAGAAAATCCAACACAACTTTGAGGGAATCAAGAGAAACATGATTATGTGTTTCTGCTCAGCAACACTGGGCATCAAACACACACCATACGCTAATAACTCTTCATCACTGTCTACTTTCTATGAATGACAGTTCTATCTAATAACATATGAGACAGGAGTGTTAGATAGATCGTAAACTAATGAACATGGAGAATGCGAGCGCTGTGTGTTCAGTCGTTCTCAGCGCCGTCAAAATAAAAGTCCCAACAACAAGCGCGGCTCACGTCACTTCAGAGTTCCTACTGGCGGTGCGAACGCAACCAGGAAAACGTTCCTAAGGAGAAGCAGAATGTGGCGGTTGGTCGGTGTGGTATTATCCCCGCCCCTCCTCGACTGTGATTGGACGGTTGGGTAAAAAGTGACAGTGAAAACACGCTTTGGTGGACACACAGGCCTAAGGAAACCCTTAGTTCTCTGGGAACCACCCTGGTGGCGAGTTCGGTGCGAAAGCCCTTTGGTGAGTGTGTGAATCTGTGCACCTGCTGCGGAGTGTGTTGATCCAGGCGTACAGCGGCAGCTCTCTCGCCCTCTCCTGTCTGTGCCGAATCTTCTCCGGTAAGATGTTCTCCAGCGTCAACAGGTCGTGTTTGATCCGACATCGAGCCAAAGACGCCACGAGTTTAGTCCTGAACCTGTCACACAACCAAAACAGCACTTCGCGTGTCGTCAAAAATTACCGATTTTGAAAGGAGTGTACCATATTTAAGTTTGATAATGTTTTTTTATTTAATATTTTGTATTTTTAGGGGATTTTATGGTAATACATTATATTTATGCTGTATTTATAATCCATTTATTCACATTTGAGCATAGACCTGAAAACTACATTTCCAACTTAAACTGTCGTAAAAGCACAGACTCTTTTTAAAGACACTTGGCAGATTATTGCTGAAGTGAAAAAAGTAAAAGTGAACTTAAAAAAGTTACAGAATTTTATGTTTATTGTTATGAAAAATGCACAAAAATACTATTTACATTTTTTATATGAAATCTATATTTTAAAAAACAGTTTTACTCTAAAACTGCAAGAAAATCAAAGCCATGAATCTAAACAAGTTATGCTCCAAATGTGAGCCTGATATCTCAGTAAAAGAGCTTTCAGTGAGAGTGTGTTCGGCTGCAGTACCAAACGCTTCCACTAGAGGAACTTCGTCTCACATTCGTTTCTAATGCGTCATTTCTGACCGCGAGGAGCACAAGTGTGACTATTACTTACAGGACCATTTAACCTGTTCGAATCATATCCATGATTATTTTTTGTGTTCACATAGTAAGTGCGTAACACTATGTGAACATAAACGTACATTTTTTGGGCCAAAAATGAGCGAAGAGCACCAGAGGGTTATACAGACAGAGACTTTTGCAGATTAGTATGAGCAGTATGTGATTATGAATTTGACCTCTGACCCACCTGAGCAGACACGCCTCCACGTCTCTGACAGCCTCGTCTTCTTGCTCCTGATTGGCCAGTTGCAAGCGTGGGCGGAACTTCCTGTCCAGTAAGTCAGTGAGCAAAACGGCCACCAGACTCATGCCACCATCAGGCTGCAAACAGACACACTTTATACTCTATATACCTTTACTACAAACACACACGAAGTTAAGCTGATACTACGTGACTAACTTGAAACACTGCAGAAATGATGTTCTATATAATATAATATACAGTAATATAATTAATATAATATAATACTGCCTGTTTAAAATGGATCTGTTTTTAATATTGCTTTTATTAATATTTATCATTAGTTATTTGTTTATTTTTTATTTTATTTAAAGTTTTAGTAATTTAGCTTGTCCGTTTTATTAATAAAAATAAAAAGTATATTTTTAATGATTATTATAGTCTTCAGTTTTAGTTATTTCAGTAAATAAAGTTAAACTAAATGAAAATTAAAAAAGCTGCCTTGGCAACTAGCTGAAATAATATTTTATATATTGTATTTTTAGATAATTTCACGTTTCTTTTATTTTAAGTAACAAACTTAAATGTATGATTTTGTTTTAGTTGGCTATAATAACCCTGACATGGGAATCAACATTCAGCTTTTCGGCCATTGATTCCGCGTGTCTGAATACAGTTATGAACACATAAAGTGTGTGTGATGCTGCCTTCACCAGCTTTCAGAAACCTCCCGTTACGAGCTCGTTTCCTTCGAGTGCTTCGATGTCGGAGAAAACAGGAATCATGAAGGACATCAGGTTTATTCCTGCCTATTTAAAAATCTTATTAAAGCCAAAATTATATTTAGCAATTCATTGAAAACAATATAAACACTCACTGCGCTAAATTGCGCTCAAACTCAGGCTATTATTCCTCATGTAAACACACACTGCTTTAGAGATGCAGCAGCTGTCACAGCATCAGTCGCTCTCAGGTTTAAAGATCATGACGCCCAACACAGGAACTCGGGTTCAAAATGATCCCAGAGCCGCCCAGTGGTAAATACGACTTGAGAGGGAATTCATGTCCAATTTTTAACTGGGAAACTGGTCTTTATGATAATTCTGAAGGCACATAAACACAGCTCTAGCCTTCAGCGTTCCAGCGAGTGTGTGTCCTCATCATCAGCAGCTTCTGTAGATTATTATTCCCTGTTCCCTGTGTTTGTCCTCAGTGAAGGTCAGATTCCTCTCGTGTGTGTGTGTGTGTGTGTGTGTGTGTGTGTGTCTCAGGCTGAGGATCTAACAGCTCAGGCCCATTACAGAACAACAGGAGTAAATACAACATAAATAATGTTTTATAACATGCCATCTGTTCATTGTTACTGACTGTAGTTCAAGTCAGTTAAATAACAGACACAACTTTTGATTTCATTCAGATATTTAGATAATAACTAAGATTAATAAATGCTTTAGCAGTATTTTCAATGTTAAACATGTTAACTGATGTTACCAAATGCAATCTTATTATCTTATCTCAATATAAACTCATTGACTGAGTACATCTCCACACTCTACTAGTGTAAGATCGTCTCAGGCCGTTAGAACTGTACTTTCTGAATCAATTAATTGATTCCTTATTACAGAATGTAAGGTGGGAACATTATTAAAAGCAATTATTCATACACTCTTACTAGATGACAACTAATATCTGAGACAAAGATGATCCTTAAAGAAACATAACTGAGATAAGAGGAGAGCTTTGAAAGAGCATGTGTGTGTGTGTGTTAATGTGCCGATTAACATTAGCATCAGCTCGTTAGAGGTCATTCTGTGTGTGTGTGTGTGTGTGTGTGTGTTTGAGCTTCATTGTGTTCAGAGTTTATAGTCTCTCTTAAGATTCAGAGAAACGACCTGCCAAACCAGCAGCGGACAAACGATTCATCCTTTACAGCGGCCGTATTTCAGCCTCCAGTGTGTGTGTGTGCGTGTGTGTGTGTGTGTGTGTGTATGTGTATGTGAAGTAAATGCATCTGTGAGTGTGTTTGCACCACGACCATCAGTAGTCACATTTACCACATGCAGTGTATTCTGGGAGTTTTTAGTCATTTATGGACTTTCCGTTTCATTAGAAAGTCATACAGACAGAAATGACCACACACACACACACACACACTCACTCACACACACACACACACACACACACACACACACACACACACACACACACACACACACACACACACACACACACACACACGCACACACTCTCACACAGACACACACCTACACACTCTCTCACAGACAGACAGACACACACACACACACACACACACACACACACACGCACACACAGACAAACACACACACCTACACACTCTCACAAACACTCTCACAGACACACACCTACACACTCTCTCACACAGACACACACACACAGACAAACACACACACTCACCTACACACTCTCACAAACACACACCTACACACTCTCTCACACAGACACACACACACACACACAGAGTCCCGCCCTTCACTCACCATTGGCTGTGAGACATAGAAGCCGCTGTCAATCAAGACGTCCTCCAAAAGCTCCTGATCTACAGAAACGAGATCAAATAAACGTGTTCAAATACACAAGAAAAATAAGACACACTGACTAAAGCAAGCAGACTATAGTTTTAGATCACAGGTAGAAAGAATATTAAGAAATTGCGTGAGAGAAAACATAAACTGAACATTGCCCTCGAGTGACTCGCTCAAACCTCAGAGACGGTTAATGAAATGCTTTTATTTCAGACAAAACACAGTATAAAAGTATCATTACAGTAGTTCATATGACTGTATATGCCAAGTCTTCTGACGCCATGTGAGAGATGTGTGTGAGGAAAAGACAAATATTCAGAAAAATGTAAAAAAAAACAAAAAACATGTGATAGCATCAAATCACCATCCACTGTAATTATGTGGAAAACTCAGACATTCTGAAGATTAACGAGAGAAAACTGTACAGTGTAGAAGAACAACATGAGAGGGAAATATTCCTTTAAACATAAAACATCTCATATTCCCAGATTCAAACTAAACCAATCATAATTCAGCAAAACTGATTGTAGGAGCCATTTATATATTCACCTTCTCTGGATAGGTTAATATTGCTATTATTATTCTAGCCACTGGGTGGGAGTGTTGCACTACGTGTGACACGTCACTGGGAGGTAGATATATTTACAGGTGTTGCAATCAGTTAGGAAAGGGTGTGGATGGCGAGGAACACACGGTTCTTACCGTAGCCGTGAGCACTCAGGTTACCAACAGCACGACAGCACTTTAATATTCACCACTGGGTGAAGTATCATTTTATGTAAATTATCCCTTTTTTACCTTCATAATAAACGGGAACACCACCCAAAGAGAGTTAATGTTTGGACTCAGAATTTTCTGCTACGCGTTGAGAACACCATGCCATCTATGCCGAGGCTTATAGGATAGCCTCAACACAGTAAGAACCTATTCCTTTTCGTTGGGAGATGCTTCTGAACTGGACAGGAGTGGCCTGATCGCTTGGATATTGAAAGGATTGTCCATCTCATTGGATTGCTTACCTGTCACGGAGCCTGGAAGTTATAATTGAAACATCTGTAAGTCCTCACGCAGACCACAATCACGGAAAGCTGGTGGGTACACTTTCATATATTTCTGCTGATGTATGGAATTGGAAAAAGGTGGACTCTCGAAGTTGAAATGAAAGACTGTTTCAGTGTTGTTGCTTCGTAAACTTGAAAGTGCTATGTTGTGTGTGCTGTTGGTTGCCTCTGCATGAGCAAGATTAATTGTGCTGTTATCATTGAGTGCTTTGAACTGGATGCGCTTAATGTATAAAGATGATTGCAGAGGAAGAAACTGAGCTCGATAGAGCCAAAATTGCTTCTGTGGCTACAGATGAAAATTATATTTCTGATAAGTCTAGTGTTGCTGTTGATGACTCGGGGAAACGCATAAGAAAATTAACAGCTAAGGGATTTACAATGTTGTTCGAAAATCTGCAAAAAAATCGGAAATCCCAACTTATGCAAGCTAATAAAATTAAGCAGAGGATTAATGAGGTTCTTTCTGGAAAAAGAACATCTCAAACTGTGTTTGATGTGAAGAAATGTCTAAACAAATATACCACGTTGTGCAATGAGGCTTTAGAAACCCAAACTACGTTGCTGGAAATGCCTATGCCAGATTCTGAATACGACAAACAACAACATTGGCTTGCACATAAAACAGTGGAATTTAATACATTTGAGGATGACGTGAAGAAGTGGTTGGCCGATGCTGCTGCAAAAAATTATGACGAGAATCTTGATGTGCTGTCTATAACAAATGTTGATATAAGGCCTGAAGATAGTATTTCCAATGTTTCAAGTAAAGGGTCAAAACATAAAGATCACTCTTCTGTCCATTCAAAGGCTTCCAGTATTAGTTCTGTGCGTTTAAAGGCAAAGGCTGAAAGGGCTGCACTTTTACAGTCTGCAGCTGCTTTGAGAAAAAAGCATGACATTGACGCTGAAGAAGCAGCCCTTCAAATGGAAAAGGCAAAGCTGAAAAGGAAAAAGGAACAGCTAGAGGTTGAGGCCAAATTGGCTGTTGCTACGGCTAGATTGTCTGTGTTTGAAAATGTGCGTGGTGGTGAAGATGTGGATGAGTATGAAGAGGATAATGGAGAGGATGCCATGAATGCCTATCTTCATGCTCATTTGAAATCACAAACATCAAGTTATGCAAACACAGTTCCTGTCTTGCAACTTCCTAAAACTGTCTCTTTCCAACGGGACCATTCTCTGCCATTGGCTGTACGGCCTAAGGAAAGGCCGCATATTCCACAAGCCCAGTCTTCTGACAGATCCAGACTCACCAACGCTTCAACAGCAGGATTTCAACCACTGACCTCACAAGGGAGTACACGTATGCAATCACAGTCGCACCATCATTCCTCTGTTGACAATGTTCAACACCCTACTTTGTATGACCTTATGCAACAGCAAACTAACATAATCGGTCAGCTGGTACAGAACCAAGCCTTAGCCTCTCTTCCGCCACGAGCTATCCCAGAGTTTGATGGTGATCCACTTAAGTATGCTGCCTTCATTAGAGCTTTCGAGCAAGCAATTGAAAGGAAAACTACAGATAAACAAGAATGTCTTTATTATCTTGAACAACATACCAGAGGGCAGCCCAGAGAACTGGTTCGGAGTTGCTATAACATGGCTCCTGGGCATGGCTATGAGAGAGCAAAGAATCTATTGAAAGAATTCTTCGGAAATGAAATAAAAATTGCTGTAGCTTATATGGAGAAGGCTATGACGTGGCCTACGATGAGGGTTGATGACATTAATGCTCTGCAGTCCTTTTCAATCTTTTTAAGGGACTGTTGTAATGTTATGGAAGATTTACAGCATATGGAGGAGTTGAACGTGCCATCCAATCTTCGCCTGATAATGATGAAGTTGCCATATAAACTGAGGGAAAAATGGAGGTCTGTCGCTTGGGAGCTACAGGAGCGCCGTGGCTACAGAGCTATGTTCCCAGACTTTGTGGCCTTCATTGAGCGTCAGGTAAAGATTCTGTCTGATCCTCTCTTCGGTGACCTACAGGGTACGCCATCAGACTCTTCTTCTAAACAAAAGAGTAGACATACCGGAAGAGGTCAAGCTACTGTTGCTGCCATCAATACTGCCTTAGGATCAACCACATCAGCAGCTTGGTACCAACAGCACAGAGGGCCAGCTTCACAACGGAATGACGAAGAGTTATGCTGTGTTTGTAAGAGTCAGCATCCAGTGGAGAAGTGTTCACAGCTTGATGAGATGTCACACAGGGAGAAATTGGAGGTTTTGAAGGTGGGCAGAGTGTGTTTCAGCTGTCTGAGGAGAGGTCATATGAGCAGGGACTGTGATAAGCCTTTGACTTGTGATATATGTAAACACAAACATCCAACTGTCCTACACATTAAACTTAAAACACATGAAGTGTCAGTCAATAATGCATCTGTGTCATTGGAGACATGTGGCCATACTGGGGCCGGAAGTGATGAATGTGTTCTCTCCATTGTGCCTGTACAGGTGAAGGCCAAGTCCGGGAGCACGATTATGAACACCTATGCCTTTCTAGACCCTGGGAGTTCAGCTTCTTTCTGTACTCAACATCTCATGAGAAAACTGAATCTTTCAGGAGTCAAGACTAGCATTCTTCTTCGTACTCTTGGCCAAGAGAGGTCTGTAGACACATTCTTGCTTAGTGGTCTTGAGGTGTCTGGCTTAAATGAAGAAAACTTCCTTGACTTACCTGAAGTTTATACCCAGAAGACCATGCCTGTGAGCAGAAATAACATTCTCACTCAACAGGACCTAGAGGGATGGAAATACCTCAAAGGCATTACAGTTCCCAGTCTTGAGGCAGAGGTGGAATTGCTGATTGGCACCAATGCACCAAAGCTCATGGAACCATGGGAAATAATAAATAGCCAAGGCAAAGGACCTTATGCTGTCAGGACTCTACTGGGGTGGGTCGTGAATGGCCCTTTGAGAGGTGGTGAGCCGCGTAAAGGCAAGATAGGCCTTCCTGAAGTCACTGTCAATAGGATCTCAGTCGCCAAGCTACAAGACTTATTGGTTTCCCAATACAATCAGGATTTCAATGAAAAATCAGACGATGTTTGCCTTTCTAGAGAGGATCAAAGATTTATGCAAATAATGGAGTCTTCAATTCAGCTTGACGAAGGACACTATTGCTTTGACTTGCCATTTAAGGCTAAAGATGTCATCTTGCCAAATAATTATAGCATCGCAAAGCAGCGTCTCTTAAGTCTTGGCAGGAAGTTCAAGAGGAACAAAGATTATCATCAAGAGTACACAGCTTTCCTCTCTGAAGTCATTGAAAAGGGGTATGCTGAGCTTGTACCACATCAGCAGTTGAAGCGAGATGACGGCAAGGTGTGGTATATTCCCCATCATGGGGTATACCATCCAAAAAAGAAAACCCTTCGAGTTGTCTTTGACTGTGCTGCTGTGTTTAAAGGAATTTCATTGAATTCTCAGCTGTTGCAGGGGCCTCACCTCACAAGCACCTTACTTGGCGTACTTACTAGGTTTAGACAAGAACGAGTAGCGCTGATGGCAGACATCCAAGCCATGTTCCATCAGGTGAGGGTGACTCCGGAGCACACAGACTTTTTACGCTTCTTGTGGTATCCTGATGGCGATACAAGACAAGCTTCCATGCAATACAGGATGAGAGTTCACCTCTTTGGGGCCGTGTCTTCGCCCAGTTGTGCGAATTATGCACTGCGGAGAATTGTGCAAGACCACAAAGAAAACTTTGAACCTAGTGTTCTGAACACAATACTCCAAAATTTCTACATGGATGATTGTTTAAAATCTGTGTCATCAGAGGCTAAAGCCATAAAAATGGCGCATGAATTGACTGAAGCCTGTGCGAAGAGAGGATTCCTCCTGTTGAAGTGGACAAGCAACAGCAGTGAGGTCTTGGCTAGTATTCCTCAGCCACAGCGCTCCAAGACCACCAGGGGGCTTAACCTGGATCAAAAGGCAAGTCCTGTCGAAACAGCTCTTGGTCTTCATTGGTGCATAGATACAGACATGCTGACCTTTAGGATAGCCATCGAAGAGCGCCCACATACAAGACGTGGCATATTGTCTGTGGTGTCGTCTATCTATGACCCTTTGGGTTTTCTTGCACCATTTACTTTACCTGTTAAAAGGATGCTGCAGGAGATGTGTAGGCTGAACATCGGCTGGGATGCCAACATACCTCATGTCTTCTCCGAGCAGTGGTCTAAATGGCTGGCTGATCTCCATCACATCACTGATTTCACTGTGGACCGGTGTATCAAGCCGAAGGATTTTGGAACACCTACTCACCTGCAGTTGCATCACTTCTCCGATGCCAGTGAGTATGGCTACGGAACTGCGTCATATCTCAGGATGGAGAATGAGAGAAATCAAGTCAGTATTGCTTTTATCTTGGGCAAGGCCAGGGTTGCTCCTTTAAAGCAAATAACAATTCCTCGCCTTGAGCTGACTGCTGCTGTCCTGGCTGTCCGGGTGGACAACATGCTGAAGAGGGAGTTGCAGCTGGATTTATACCCATCAGTATTCTGGACAGACAGTACAACTGTTTTAAAGTATATTGGAAACGAGATCAGGAGGTTTCATACATTTGTGGCTAATAGGGTGGCTGTGATTAGAAATGAAACGGATGTTGCACAGTGGAGACACATTGGCACAAAACTTAATCCAGCAGATGAGGCCTCCAGGGGTCTAAGTGCTGAAGAATTTCTTGCATGTGGGCGGTGGCTGAAGGGACCAGACTTTCTCTTGAGGGGGGAGGTGGAATGGCCTAAGACCATCATGGAACAACCTCTAATCCCTTTGGGTGACCCGGAGGTGAAGAAAGATCTACTGGTGAATGCCTTTGTATCCCATCGTCCACTGAATGCAACAAAGGTGTTTTTAAGCTACTTTTCAGATTTTAAGAA
>CM038633.1:37572485-37637485 GCA_021554675.1 Leuciscus idus | reverse complement strand
CCCCGAGCACGCAGCCTGTGGACTGTGGAGTGTAGCCGGCGGCATGGCGCACCAGAAAGTCCGGTGGACGTCAGAGATCATCGCCTTTTCTTTTGATAACGTTTTTTTTTTTTTTTTTGGTTAAAAACAAAGCACAAACTATGGCCACTGCATCCTCTTCGTCCGCCATGATTGTTTACTCTGAAGTCACGTTTGATCTCGAGGGATTTTGCGAGATTTCCCGTCTGACCTGGGAATGCTCGGGAGTCAAATCGGTTCGTGTGTGATGTGTTGATTTTGCCGTGTGGCTGCGCACCACACACTGTACGACCAAAACTGTTAGACCCGTGATATTTTATCCCCGTGTGTGGGGTCTCTCAGCTTTGGAAAATCGGCCGACAATTTTAAAATCGTCCCGTGTGAACCAGGCTTTACCCGTTGCCTCACCGTCCTCACGTGACAATTAAATTAGTAATGCTTTTTAAAATATTTCATTAATAATTATATTACATTTATTTATTTCACAGATATTAATAGTAATTTTACAATTCTACTTTAAAATAAAATAATTATAATTGATGGGGTTTTTTTTACAATATAACAGTATTTCAATTGTAATATATTTTATTTAATAACAATATTACAATAATTTAACTTTACAATTGTACTATATGAAATTATTATTATTAAATAATTATTACTCTAACAGTATTAAATTAGTAATATATTTCTTCATATTTTATTTAATAATAATATAATTTTTATTTTATAGGTAATAATATAATAATTTTATTTTATAATAATATTGCATCGTACAATAAAATCATAATTATTCTATTTTATTTCTTGGACTTCCAGTGTAAATGTCCCTCAGGATACGGTATATTCCACAGAGATTGTGTTTGTGTTTATTGAGCGTTGGAGATTAGCATTCAGCCCGAGCGCCTGCATCTCGTTACCGTCTCTAATTAAGGTGTGTGTAAAGACGTTTGTGAGACATCTGTGATCATGTCTTAACTCCTCACTCTGCCCGATGAATACTGATGAGCCGTCAAACCTGCGAGTGACAGCAGAGGGGCATTCTGGGAAATGTAGGATTAGTGTAAATCCACACTCGGACACTGATGGATGATAACGCCTGTCAGACCACCGGCTCTACATGTTCTTCACTGACACACACACACACGCGCACACACACACACACACACACACACACACACACACACACACAGAGAAATCAATCCTCACTCCTGATGGATCCAACATGAATCTCATTACATCGTCCAAGCGGTGTGTGTGTGTGAGTGAATGACTTTGTGCGTCTGTGTGCTAGTGTGTGTGTGTGTGTGTGTGTGTGTGTGTGTGACTGTGAGTTTGTATGTGAATGAGTGTGTGTGTGTGTGTGTGTGTGTGTGTGTGATTGACAGTGTGTGTGAGTGTGAGTATGAGAGTGTGTGTGTGCGCGCGCGTGTGTGTATGTGTGTGTGTGTGATTGACAGTGTGTGTGTGTGTGTGTGTGTGTGTGTCCTCAGACTTCAGACAGCAGATGATTGGTCAAAGTGCATTGTGGGTAGTCATCAATCATCATTCTGTCTCTGACATGTTTAGAGAGATGGGTCTGTCTGCAGACTGCAAGACTGGGGGCGTAACTTGAAGGGGCGTGACTTGTGGCGTGACGTAACTTGAAGGGGCGTAACTTGAAGTCTTGCGGGGTGCAGACAGATTCTATTGTGTTTAGAAGGTCCCACAGGAGAGAAAAGTCACGAGTGAGATCTCATTAATACCTCAAACGTGTCTCTCGCACAGTAATGTGATTAAATGGAAAGTAATAGAGATCTCAGTATGAACTCCAACATTTCTCTATTCTTTCTTCTTACTTCCAATGTGTAAAACACACTTAAGTCAGTAGAGACAGATCTTTTATTCTGTATCGTGAATAGGGTGGGGCGTGGTTGCTGATTGGATGTTGAGATGTGGGCGTGGCTCTTATGCAGATTAGCTTCCAGGGGCGGAGTTTAAGCGTACTAAACGAATCCCTTATCCGTCACCGGAGAGAAGACTGACGCCTCACTGGAAGATCCGGTCATGACATCGGATTAAATTTCTTACTGACCCCAAACTTTTGAACGGTCGTGTTTAATGTTACAAAAGCTTTAGATTTCAGATTAATGTTGTTCTTTTGAACTTTCTATTCATCAAAGCATCCTGAAATAAAAATGTCCACAACTGTTTTCAACACTGATAATAATCATAAATGTTTCTTAATCATCAAATCATCATATTAGAATGATTTGTGAAGGATCATGTGACACTGAAGACTGGAGTTATGATGCTGAAAATTCAGCTTTGATCACAGGAATAAATTACACTTTACTAGATATTCACATAGAGAACAGATGATTTACATTAGAATAATATTTCACAATATGACTGTATTTTTAATCAAATAAATGCAGCCTTGGTGAGCAAAAGATACTTCTTTTAAAAACATTAAAAATCTCAAACTTTTGACCGGTAGTGTATTAATAACACATTTTTCTTAAATATATTCATGCATGTGTGTGTATTTCTATATACAAAATGATTATACACACTACACACACATATATTAAGTAAACACAAACTTTTATTTTGGGTGTGATTAATGGTGATTAATGGTTGCCCAGTCCTAGATCTGCTTTTAGTTGTCATAACCTGAGACGCTTCTCCTCATTAGTGTGGGGAACATGCTTGGCACTTACATTTGAGCGTGTTGAAAGCGAGCTGGTACGCTAACCGCTGAGACGCCTCGCCGCTGACCTCAGGCACGCTGACCTCTGACCTGTTCCCGAAGCTGATGAGCCTCTGAGCCACGGGTTTCTCCAGGTGTGTGTTCTGAAAGATGGCCGCCGCGTGCAGGTACACCCGGTCGTCAGGATCCGACGGCTCGATCTGGAGCGGAGGAGGTTCTGGAGCGCCCGGATCCAGCAGAGAGAGACGCTTGAGACGCGAGGTTTGAGGGCCATGTTTAGATGAACGCTGCGCAGAAGATGCTCCTTTCCTGACCATCCTGATCAAACCAACAATCAAACGACCAATAAATACAAAGAGAACACACACACTCGTACACTTTACCATTAAAACATTTGATAAAAATATGAAGAGAGACAGATACAGCCTAAAGGAATCTCTCTAATGGAAAGTGTCGCAATGTAATTGTCATTTTAAATACATAAAACACATAATGTTTTCATGTAGTTTTTTTTTTTTAATTGAAATTAAATTTTATTTATTTATTTTAATCTATTTTAATCTAAAGTATTCATTTGTTATTAATTTATTGTATTTAAATACAATTGTATTGATTTATTTTTTAATCCATTTATTTTCATTTCAATCATTTCGGTCTCAGATGTATTTGGAAACCCAAGTCACTGCATTGATAAAAATATGAAATTAATGTCATTTTTATTGTAAAGAAAGATGCACAAACACACTTTACCAATAAAACATTTGATAAAAAGATAAAGAGAGACAGATCTTGATCTAATGCAAAATATTGTTCAGACATTTATAAGTGTCCAAATATGTAGTATATTTTATTTACACTTTACAATAAACTTCCATTTGTTAACAACTACATTAGTTAAGATGAGCTAACAGTGAAAAATCATCCTAAAACATTTATTATCTCAGTTGGTGTTAATTTCAACATTTAATAATATATTATTAACATCAAAAGTTGTATCTGTTAATGTTATTTAATGGACCTGTCCTGAGCTGACATGAACTAACAGCTGTGCTTTTATTAACTAAGATTAATAAATGCTGTAATGTATTAATAATTAACTAACATCAGCTAAAGGAATCACTCTAATGGAAAGTGTTGCAATGTAATCATCATTGAAAATACACAAACAAAACACAATGTTTTTATGTAGCTATTTATGTGTATTAAAATCGAATTTTATTGATTTATTTTCATCCATTTATTTTCATATAAAGTATTAATTTATTATTAGTTTATTTTATTTAAATCTAGTTTTATTTATTTATTTTTATCTAAAGTATTAATTTATTTATTTTATTAAAATAAAATTGTATTTACTTATTTTAATTTGATCAATTTAATGTATTAATTTATTTATTTTATTTAAATCAAACATTATTGATAATATAATGTATTCATTATTTATTTGTTATTTATTTTATTAAATCAAATTTTATTTATTAAATCAATTTATTTCACTCTAATGTATTATTTATTTATTTGTTTATTTATTTTATTAAATCAAATTTGATTTATTTTAATCAATTTATTTTACTCTAATGTATTAATTATTTATTTGTTTATTTATTTTAATTAAATCAAAATTTATTTTAATCGAATGTATAAATGTATTGTTTATTTATATAAAATACATAAACAAAACACATAAGCAAATTTCATTCAGATGTGGCAGAATATTATAACTATAGTGATTTAAAATCATTTCCCACAAACGAGTTTTAAAGCAGAGATATTAAATACAAAACAACAAATCAAAACAAATCCATACTCAATTACTGTTAGCAAGACTAGCATAACTGATTAAATTATGATTATGATTTATTCCCCGACTAACACTGAAAACGGTTATTAATATAATAAGTATTATTCTAGAGAACCGGATGATGATGTTTGAGTAACGTATTGACAAATATGACGGGAAAAACCATACTTACCCGAAACTCTTCAATCCTGCGGTGATTATGAAAACAATCTCTGAGTCTCTGAGAGTCTCCACGATCCGCGTGTGTTCAGAAGAATAAATCTGCGAATATCTGAGGAAACTTTACCGAACAAAAACAGCCTGAAACTGGAAGTTTATCGCCAGATGATGACGCAGGCAGGATTCCGTCTCCATGGCGACGGGAGGCGCAAAGGCGGGAACGATGAGCTGAGGGAGAGCGGGATTACTTCACCAGCAAAACAAACGTAAGTTTTTTATACTTGTAAAGCTCACACTAGGGGCTAATAGTTTACTCATTGTGCCATTATGAGTCACGTTATATTTAATCGACCGTTTAATCCAATAAGGCGATCACATTTAAACTCTGAAAGTCGTGTGCGTTATGATTTTACCTGTTCAAGATTTAGATAAAACCCTCATAACTCGCTACACACGATATTTAACCGTACATAACGTTCGTATAATCTGTTATCACACTATGAATGAATTAAAATGAAAGCGCCACGCTTTAAAGTTAGTGTGTAACTTTATAAACACGTTCTTGTAGAGGTTAACGGTTAGTGAAGAGAGGTTCAGTATCTGTGAGGATCTGGCGCTCTCTGCTGGACACGATCGGAACTGCAACTGAGACAAATGCATAATAACAAAACATCTGTACTCGGGTTTGATAAGAATTCATATCTCTGCTGGCTTGTCATTTATTTATTTTCGCTTATTTCACGCAGGGTGAAAGAGACCAGATTAGGTTTACGATGTCACGTTAGGGGGCGCTGGAAATAGAACAAAAATACAAGTATGATGGCAAATTATATTATAAATGTGTAAAATATTTATTTTCTATTAAAGTACATCACTACGTTTTTTTCTAATTGCCGTAGTACTGTACTGATATACTTTTTTTTTTTATCAACATTTGTATTAATTTATTTGAATATGTTTTTATTTTAATACATTTAATAACTGTTACTTAGTTTAATCTTATTTTATTTATTTATTTAGTTTGATCACATTTATTTTTTATTTATCTAAATCAAATGTTTTTATGTTGTTATTTATGTTTATCAAAAACTAATTTTATTAATATATTTTAATATATTTATTTAAATCTAAAGTATTAGTTCATTATTAATTTATTGTAATTTATTAATTTATTTTATTTAAATCGAAATTTTATTTATTTATTTTAATCAATGATTGAATCAATTCATACATTAATCTAATGTATTAATTTATTATTTATTAATTTATTTTATTTAAATACAATTTTATTTATTTTTTATCAATTTATTGTTATCCAATGTATTCATTTATTTATTATTTTAATACAATTGTATGTATCTATTAATGTTTTAGCTTTAATCAAATTTATTTTAATCTTATTTAAATACATTTAATAATGTACTTAGTTTAAACTTATTCTTATTTATTAAAATTTTTACACTACTTTTTTTATTTTTATTTATTTAAACCAATTTTTTTAATTTAGTTAGTTTTATCACATTTTTTTTTATCTAAATCAAATGTTTTATGTAGTTATTTCTTTTTATTAAAATCAATATTTAATTTTAATTTTAATCTGAAGTATTAATTTATTATTAATGCATTTATTTTAATAAATGTATTTTAATCTAATATATTAATGTATTATTTATTTATTTAAATCAAGTTTTGTTTATTTATTTTCATCAATTTATTTTACTCTAATGTATACTTTTTTTTAAATCTATTTTTATTTTATTTTTAAATTTTCAATTCATTTTTTTTAATTCATTTTTTTTTTTTTAATTTTTAAATTTTTTTATTTTAAGAGAACTTTTTTCTCTAAATATTTCCCCGGACCCCATCAATCTCTTGTAAAGTTTCTCCGTGCGATGAAGGAAGAACAATTTTAAATCTCATAAACAGAACTCTAAGTTGTCAAATATATGTTATGATACATGATGTACACTTCATATGTCACAGCAAGTCCTTTAGTTTCAGTAAAATCATCATGTTTTGTTAAGACCTGCTTACAACAAATCACATTTTAAGCCAAACATCAGTTTTATTTGTGCTTTTTGTTCGAAAAGTCAATTTTTCCCAGTACAGTCCACTAAACACAGGACAGTCGCAGACACATAAAACATAATGTAAACTGTATATAAAGAAATCTGACTGATTTACATTTTCTTCCACAGAAGAACAAAACACAGTGCATGAATTACACAAACCTCAGTCAGGGTGCATTCATGAGCAAACTCTAAAATAAGTCAAAAACAACATAAAGCATGAATGAATGTAAAACATTTCAATGTACACACACACACACACACTCACAGACACTCACAGACACACACACACACACACACACACACACACACACAACAGGTGACACAGGCGCTTCTTCACATGTAAGTGTTTAGCAGATGCTCTGCAGTGCATTAATGCATTAAAGGTACATTTATCAGTCCAACCCATAGTGATCGTGACATATAACTGTGCATGTGTTCATCTAATACATAATACATGTGTGTGTGTGTGCGTGTACGAGTGTGTGTGTGTGTGTGTGTGTGTGCATGTGTGTGAGTGTGCGTGTACGTGTACGTGTGTGTGTGTCTCTGTGTGTGTGTGTGTGTGTGTGTGTGTGTGTGTGTGTGTGTGTGTGTGTGTGCATGTGTGTGTGTGTGTGTGTGTGTGTGTGTGTGTGTGCGTGTACGAGTGTGTGTGTGTGTGTGTGTGTGCATGTGTGTGAGTGTGCGTGTACGTGTACGTGTGTGTGTGTCTGTGTGTGTGTGTGTGTGTGTGTGTGTGTGTGTGTGTGTGCATGTGTGTGTGTGTGTGTGTGTGTGTGTGTGTGTGTGTGTGTGTCAGAGACTCCTGTAATGTAGACGGTTACAGCCTTCTAATCAACAACAGATCTGTTTTCAGAAACACTGGCATAACTGATGTGCTCATTGAGAGGCAAGATGGTCTACATTATTCATTTGCAGATTAACTTACACACACACACTTGTACATCTATCTTTGTGAAGACATTCATTGGCACAATGCAATCTCTAACCCTACCCATCACAACTGCTTAACCTGAACCCTAAACCTGCCGTCACCTCATTATAACCTGATCACCAAAACCAGCTCTTGACCCTCAAACTGGCCCTTAAAGCTCTCAGAGAGTGAGTGTGTTCAAAGGCTTTAATGTCCTCTTTACTCTGTCTGATCGTCTCAAACACAAACTGGTGTGACACAAAGTTCACACTCATGCACACACTCGCACACACACACACACACACACACACACACACACACACACACACACACACACACTCGCTCACACTTACACACTCCCAGGCACACAAAGAGGCTCCAACATGCATAATCTGTCTGATTAAAAAACAAAACCACCATAGTAAGAAATTAAGAAAACTCTCAATTATAATTGTACGAGTATCGTCTTAACATATCGACGAAAAAAAGTTTGTTTAATTTAATATGATTATAAGAAATTAAATATTCTATTCTATGTTTCATAGCATTTTCTAAATGTTGTATAAGTTTAATAATTATATAAGTTTCATGATTTCAATTAATTAGACATGGGTTTTGATTACAAAACGTTTTACACCACGTATCCGTAACACGCCCTTGCCCCGCCACACTAGTAGTTTCAGGTTTCATTCGGCTGAATGGATTCGAAAACGGTAAAACTCAACTGTTTAACTCTGGGGGAGTTATAAAAGGAGCCTATTTCCAAAAAAAGTGGAGTATCCCTTTAAACCAACCCATCACACACACACTCATTCACTCGTGCGCGCGCACACACACATACACACACACACAAATATAATTGTAAGTGTGTTGTCTTTCTTAACTTAAATCACATTCTCAAGAGTTTCAGGGAATCACTGATGTTCTTGATGTTCTTCCTCAGTGTTTCTGTCTCGTTTTCCAGCACAAATAATCAAAACATTCTTAAATCAAGATACATTTACTGGAGAAGAAGAAACATGACTGAAGATATAATGCTTGTTCTATGAAAAACTGCTGTATGTCTAGCATTAGCTATAATATAATGTTACTAAAGGTCAGTTGAGCAGAGACGCTCAGACTGCTGTTAATACTACACCGTGTCCTAACTACACCGTGTCCTAACTACACGCACCGCACGATAAAAGGTGCTTCTCCATGTTAATCAGAGTGTGTGTCCTAACCAGCCGCGACGGCGACACGCGACGATTCTAGTTTAGAAACGGTTTCTATTTTTCTGCGACGTCGCGCTGGAACAACAAACACAAAGTGTGGCGATGATAATCTTAGGTACTGTTTATGTGCTTTATTTAATGTTAAAAGCGTGTCATGTGACTCTGAATATCATTTAGTGCTCCAGCTTTGTAGCTGTAAAAGCAACAATGGATAATTCACCTCAGATCTTCAAATTAAACAAATGGAAACAAGAACGTTCAAACTGTGAACAAACAAGTGTATTCTTTGACAAAGATTGTTTTAGTAACTCAGTAGCCTATGTGTTTGAATAATGTTTAAATGGTGTAATGTTTGTGAATTTGATTATGTAGCTACTTATCCATTTTCTTGCAAGTGCCGTCAAGATTACTCTCTGGTGCCGCGAGACTCCGCCCACACGCTGTTCTGATTGGCTGTGGGTTTTGATTGATTTTGACGCATCTCGCAGTCGCGTCTAGTGTGGACAGACAAATGATTTGTTTGTTTAGGCGTCTGGTTAGGACACGGTGTTAAGGTGCGTTACCGATAATGAGGATACTCATGAGGAAGACCATGATGAAGAATATCCACATGAAGAACCGGTCCATCACCTTGGCGATCTTCTTCCACTCGGCCACTTTCAGGCACGTGGCCTTTTGCTCACGGAAGCAGTTCGCGATATACTCAACATTCCAAACCAGCTTCGGGTCGCACCCGAGAATTCCGCCGTTGCCACGACAACTGCAGTAAACACAGGGGTTAAAGGTCAGATGGAATGCGGCCGGTTTCTCGTCGTCGGGGCAACAGGGAGGCGGAGCTCCTTTCGGTTTCTCTTTGAGGTTCTTGTTGTGTTTGCGAATGAAGGGCTCGGATTCTTCCGACTTTCCGAACGGTGACGCACAGCTCTCGCCGACCTCGTAGACGAAGAAGATCTTAGACATGTAGTCGATGATGAGAACTTTGGCCCAGTACGGCACCGGTTTGGCCTCCGCTCCACAGAAATGAATGTTCATGATGAAGATGGTCAGAGAAGTGGACGCTGTGATCATAGTCATCGTCGCTACGTAGTACTTACCTAGCGAAGAAAGACAGAGCTCAAAGTCAATCTCTTTCTTGCTATCTTTTAATTAGCATGTTGTTAACATGATTAGCGCATTGCTAGCATGATTTAGCACATTGCTAGCATGTTTTAACATTTTGCTAACATGTTGCTAGCATGATTTAACCTAGAACGTAGCCTTAAACATAGTACTTACCTAGCGAAGGAAGACAGCTCAGAGTCAATCTCTTTCTTGCTATCTTTTAATTAGCATGTTGCTAACATGATTAGCACGTTACTAGCATGATTTAACACATTGCTAGCATGTTTTAACACATTGCTAGCATGTTTTAACACATTGCTAGCATGTTGCTAGCATGATTTAACCTAGAACGTAGCCTTAATAAACATAGTACTTACCAGCGAAGGAAGACAGAGCTGAAAGTCAATCTCTTTCTTGCTATCTTTTAATTAGCATGTTGCTAACATGATTTAGCACATTGCTAGCATGTTTTAACATTTTGTTAACATGTTGCTAGCATGATTTAACCTAGAATGTAGCCTTTAACATAGTACTTACCTAGCGGAGAAAGACAGAGCTCTGCGTAAATTTTGTCTTTTAAAATATACACTGTCTATCTGATCTCAGCACGTTCACACTCAGATACAGACACTAATTTGCTGTGTTCAGAATAGCATACTATCAGAAGTCAAAATCGAGTAAAAAGTTTTTCGCCAGTTGGCTGTTTTATTGGCATAATGTGCCTGAAAGTTTGAAATAACTTTTAAAAGCTTGAAGTTTGAATTTAATTGTTGACACACAAATATATATAAAGCATGTTTTAAAATCTCTTCATAATAACATATATATTTATTGCTAGCGTGTTTTAACATGTTGCTAGCATGATTTAGCACATTGTCAGCAAGTTTTAACGTGTTGCTAGCATGATTTAGCACATTGTTGGAATGTCACTAACATGATTTAGCATGTTGTTAACGATTTAACATTGCTAACATGTTGCTAGTATGATTTAACACAGTGCTAGCATTAATTAACATGTCGCTAGCATAATTACCACAGTGCTCGCATTTGTCTAACATGATTTAACACATCGCTAACATGTTTAACATGTTGCTTACATGGTTTAACATGTTGCTTGCATGATTTAACACATTGCTTGCGTGAATTAGCATGTTGCTAACATGTTTTAAAATGTTGTTAGCATGAAATAGCATGTTGCTAACATGATTAGCACGCTGATAGCATGATTTAGAGACTCACCGATCAGAGGAACGCTCTCGGAGGGAGGCATGCTCTCCGCCACCATCATCTGAAACACGGTGAGTGCTAGCAGAACCGTCACGCCCAGCGAAACCTTCTCTCCCGAGTCGGCGGGCAGGTAGAAGCCCAGAGGAGCCAGGAATGAGATGAGGAAGCAGGGCAGCAGCAGGTTAAAGATGTAGAACGAGCTCCGCCTCTGCAGCAGAACCGTGTAGGTGATGTCGGGATACGGGTCCGAGCAGCAGCCGTACATGATCACGTTCTTCGTGGCCGGCATCCCGTGACATTCCCACTCCACGTTCTCCACGAAGTCCGAGAGGTCGCCGCTGTCCATCCCCATAGCGATGTCCACCTGGAGGAGACCGATTAGAGACCAGATAGTCACGACTTTATAACGCATGACACACTATATATTATATATTTTAAAGGTGCAGTGTGTAATTTTTAGTGGCATCTAGTGGTGAGATTGTGAATTGCACCCAACAGAAGTTACGGTGGCTGACAGGAAGTGATGTCGGCGTCTGAGACAGCAGAGAGTAGCAATGAGGTTTCTTTACAAAAATAAATTAAGAAATTATGTTTACTTAATTATTCAGTAAAATTATGTTTTTGCGAATATTATTGTCACTTGTCCATCATTGTGTCAGTGTTTTATTCGCTGACTTTAGCTATAGCTTCTTATCATGAAGAACAACACAGTGACGAAATGCGTTCATTATATAAGGTCTTTATACAACACTGAAAACATAGTTATGTGTATGATATTTCATTTCTGTCAACAGATCCTCCTAAATATTACACAATGTACCTTTAAGTGAAGGGTATATGTTATGCAGTTATTTATTTTATTAGGAAAATACCACATACATAAAAAAAAGTGGGCTCTTTGCAAACCAAAATTTTCCCATTTTATTTAGAAACCCTTTATAAACAAACTAAAAACTAAAAATCTCAAGAAAACGTGATGATTTAAAAGCACCAAAATGTGCTTTCTCTCTCTCTTTTCTCCCTTTCTCGTCCTGGCAGCTGTGTTTGGTGTTTGTACCTGGTTTCCGTTGTAGGTCCATGAGCCAAAGGTAAGGTTGCACTGCTGGCTGTCGAAGGGGAAGTAGGAGACATCCACCACACACGAGCTCTTAGTGATGGCCGGGGCGTCCCACGTGATCTCGCCGTTATACCGCAACACCACATTAGTGTCCACCGGCCCGGAGGAATCATCATCCGCCCTGCCAGCGCACACGTGTGTGTTTAGAAGAGGAAAACACACAGAGAGAGAATTCGAGTTAAAGAGGACCTATTATGCCCTTTTACAAAGCCTTGATTTTTGTTTTTGTCTACTAAAATATGTTTTCATCCTTGAATGTTCAAAAACACATTATTTTTCATATTTTTGCAGCTCCTCTTTTTCCAGTCTGTCAGTAACGCTCTGTTTAGTTCCTGTCTCTATGAAGCTCCTCCTTCTGAAAAGCACACTGTGCTCTGATTGGTCGGCTGGATCAGCGTGTTGTGATTGGTCGAGTGTGTTTGGGAAATGTCTCGCCCCTTCCCATAACCGCCAGTTTAACAAACTACTAACTAACTCAACCAGGCCCCGCCCATTTATTCTGCGTATTAATTATTTATATGAGGAATATTGTGACGTGTTCATTCCCGGAAGAAACTCAAGACTACAATGGAGGCGTTTCAGGAGTTCAGAAACACTGACACTGATATAGAGAAGAACTGTGTGACTTTGCAGAGATTTTTCATGTTTAAACAGCAACTTTACACACTGAAGACAGATGAAGATGGAAAGCATGGTGTTCTTTAAAAAGAAATGTTCTTTATTGTCATCGATGGTTCCATGAAGAATCATGGAATCTTTCCTTTGTAAAAAAGGTTCTTTAGATGTTGTATGTTCTTTGCTCTTATACTGCAGCTGTACAGAGACGTCAACAGGGGGAAATGACAGGAAAGCTATCGTGTGCATGAACGTACGGGCGTACTTGTTATACAGCACCAGGTCTGGTCTCCACACGAGGCTGCTGGGAATGCGAATGACCTCCAGACCGTCGTACTCGTCTTTATTCCACTTCAGGTATGCGTCGTTCCACGTCTGTCTGATCCACAGGTACGCGATTAACACCTGGTTCCTCTCGTCCTGCACAGAGGTCATTTCCTATCAGCTATTGTTCCTATTATTCCCATTATTCATTTACTATTATCACTGTAAAGCTGCTTTGAAACTATCTATATTGTTAAAAAAAAAGCAATATACAAAAAATTTAAGTGACGGAGATGGACAGCTGATGTTGAGTTTGATCAACCATCTATTTTATTTTAATGTGCGATGAAATAATGCAGTGGATAAAAACATTTAAATGCACATTTTCCGTTCTCTACTCCTTTTGCACGCACTGCTGTGTGTCTAGCATTAGCTATAATGATGTTACTAGAGACGCTCAGACTGCTGTTAATATTAGATGCCAACTAGAGACAAAGAGACAGAGAGAGAGAGTGGCTGAGAGAGAGACTATAAATGGCTATATATATCATATGTGTACTCTTTAACTGAAGGTTCTTTATTGGCATCGAACTTTTAACATGTATAGAAGTTTAATATATATTCAACCTTTTCATTGCACAAAAGGATTCTTTGGAGTGAAAAAGGTTAGATTTTATTCTTACATTTAAAAAAAATGTTCTTCAGACTAGGGAAAATGGTTCTTTTAAGAACTGTTCACTGAAAGGTTCTTCGGAACTCACTTTTGGAACCTTCATTTTTACGAGTGTATGATGTCACATGACTGACAGCTGCGAAAACTCACTTTTGGAACCTTCATTTTTACGAGTGTATGATGTCACATGATTGACAGCTGCGAAAACTCACTTTTGGAACCTTCATTTTTACGAGTGTATGATGTCACATGATTGACAGCTGCGAAAACTCACTTTTGGAACCTTCATTTTTACGAGTGTATGATGTCACATGATTGACAGCTGCGAAAACTCACTTTTGGAACCTTCATTTTTACGAGTGTATGATGTCACATGATTGACAGCTGCGAAAACTCACTTTTGGAACCTTCATTTTTGACGAGTGTATGATGTCACATGACTGACAGCTGCGAAAACTCACTTTTGGAACCTTCATTTTTACGAGTGTATGATGTCACATGATTGACAGCTGCGAAAACTCACTTTTGGAACCTTCATTTTTGACGAGTGTATGATGTCACATGATTGACAGCTGCGAAAACTCACTTTTGGAACCTTCATTTTTACGAGTGTATGATGTCACATGATTGACAGCTGCGAAAACTCACTTTTGGAACCTTCATTTTTGACGAGTGTATGATGTCACATGACTGACAGCTGCGAAAAGTCACTTTTGGAACCTTCATTTTTACGAGTGTATGATGTCACATGATTGACAGCTGCGAAAACTCACTTTTGAAACTTTAATTTTTTACGAGTGTATGATGGCATATGATTGACAGCTGCGAAAACTCACTTTGGAACCTTCATTTTTACGAGTGTATGATGTCATATTATTGACAGCTGCGAAAACTCACTTTTGGAACTTTTATTTTTACGAGTGTATGATGTCACATGATTGACGGCTGAGAAAACTCGCTTTTGGAACTTACATTTTTTACGAGTGTATGATGTCATATGATTGACAGCTGCGAAAACTCACTTTTGGAACTTTTCTTTTTACGACTGTATGATGTCACATGACTGACAGCGATGGAAACTTCCTTTTTCAAGTGTATGATGTCATATGATTGACAGCTGCGAAAAACCCACTTTTGGAACCGTTATTTTCGAGTGTATGATGTCATATGATTGACAGCTGCGAAAACCCACTTTTGGAACCGTTATTTTTCGAGTGTATGATGTCATGGCTAGTTCTTTTCCCAGAATGAACCAGTGAACTGACGGAGAGATACTGACCATGTCCTTGATCTGAGACAGCGTGACCTGCAGCGTGACGTTCAGGGTTTTGTCAGTGTCGTCCACTGGTCGTAGAGCGGTGGAATAATTCTCCATCAGATCATTCAAGAGTTTGTGTGCGTATCGACCCTGAGCACAATGAGCTGCTGAACACACACCAATACACACACACACACACACATGCAGAAACAAGTAATAACATTTAATAAACATCCTAGTAAACCATTTCAGGAAAAAGCTCCATGAACAATTACTGTATAAATAATGTTTTTGACCCGATAACTTTTAACGAATGTTCTATTAACGTTACTGGAAGAATGTTAGCTAAAGTTCTGTGAACGTTCCCTGTTTAAGCTGATTAAAATTGAACAAAATTATTTTGTCAAAGAGCCAACAAATATTCATAATAACACATTAATGTTTTCTTGTTAGAGTAATGGGGCTGGTTGTAACAACATTTGGGATCAATTTCGATTTCTAAACCGATTTATGGCTTATAAATGTGAGAATATATTGAAAGTTTAAGACGCAACACAAAACAATGAACAAAATGTGTCACATTTCCCCAGTCTCATGCTGTGTGAAAAAAATAAGAAAAAAGCAATATTGTCAGGGCCAGCAGTCCAATCCCTTGCAAAAGTTAGTTACTCGTGCCGTAGAACGTTGTATCAGGGCAAAAAGAAAGCTCCACTGGACTCCAATGTCAAAGGATAACAAAAAATGACCGTTTATTCAGGTCCCACAGTGAAATCTTTTTACAGGAGTAATAAAATAAATGTTTCTTAAACCAAAACTAATGCTGTCTGATATTTCTAAGACAATGTAACGTCCATAGGCTACGGTAAGAAAACTATATCGCGCAGGTCCTAGTTCACCGCTGGCTCCGAGCGTCCAAAGTCAGTTATGACGCTTCAACGGTATTGCGGGAAACCCAGCACAATTCTCTTAAAGGGGCGGTAGCCCTAAATTCAACCTAAACCCTGAGCTAAACAGAAAATGGTTTTCATTGTTTCCAAATCACAAAAACAGCATTTATAATTCAAATTATATCAATGATCGTTTTCTGTAAACCTCCTTAACATTACTAAGAAACATAACTGAGAAATAATAATCTTTTAATAAAGTTATGTTTGACTACTATTAGCCATAAGCTATTAATGTAGTAATATAACCCTTATAAATCAAATATAAGGTTATTCCATATCCCAAATAATATGTACAGTGTTTTGGCTCCTATAAATATATTAAAACATTTAGATATAAAACAATGTTTAAATAACAATTTAAGTAAAAGACAAGTTTTAAAATAAACTAAGTTTATGCTTAAAACATGAACAAATATCTGTAACACAACACACAAATAAACTTCATTCAAAGGGAAAACTATTATTTTTCAGACTCCACTGACACTTTTTTAAAAGCAAAAACTCACTTAATTTTCAATATATTTTTCATAAAACAAAACTTAATATCAAACAAAGTTATTTTGCTTTTCAAGTAAATCTTGATTTTATAATGTTAACATTTGTACTGGAAAACAAAACATTTATCACTATTATACTGTAGGCTACAGTGTGTTAAAATACAAACTTGCAACTAACCTGATTAAACTTCTTAACCAGTAACCCAGAAAAAAATAAACAGTTTTTGTTGAACATTTATTGTTTTGTTTTTTATTATTATTTGTTTCAGAACGTTCAGAGAAAATTCTAAAGTAACGTTCCCATAATGTTTGCAAAATGGAATGGAATGTTCTGAAATGGAATGTTCCCTAAACGTTCTCATGGCGTTCAGAGAAAATTCAAAAGTAACGTGACTGTTGCAAAATTCTTAAATGGAATGTTCCCTAAACGTTCCGATAACGTTAAAAAATAATTTCTAATGATCAGAGAACATTCAAAAATGACGTTTTCACACCTTAATGGGAACGTCAACGAAACGTTAGAACTATTTGTGTTGTCTTTGAAGAACTATTGCTGAACTAGCCACCACTAGGCCTACCAAACCAGCCTGACATTAATATGAATGTATAATCTGGTCAGAATATGTGTCTCACCTTCAACGAGCAGCAGCGCGGAGAAGAACAGCATCTCCACACAGATCCTCTCCATCCCCCCCGAGCAGAGATCCTACAGGAGATCCCACTGGAGCATCAGCGCTGGATGTGCTCTCCTCTCCCCCGTTCCGCGCTGGATCTGCCGTCACTGGAGCTCCAGGTGTCGCGTGTCGCTCCGCGTAACCAGACGCGCCGCTATTCCGCTGTCAATCATGCGCGCAACAGGTGGGCTCGCGGACAGGTAACGGAGATGATGTGGGATTGAGACGGAAATAACACCTTTATCATCATTACCGTGTCCTGAAATAACACGGGAGCGACATGCAATCTATAGGTCATCTGTCTAGAGCACCTTTGGTTTATAGATGTTTAAGGAGTAGTTTACATTTACATTACATTATGCATTTGGCGGACGCATTTACATTCTTATCAGTTCTTGCTTTCCCTGGGAATCCTAGTTCACTTTAAAATTAGCCCATGATTTACTCACCCTCAAGTCATCCTACGAAGCGATGCGATTGTGTAAGAAAAATATTAATATTTAAAACTTTATAAAGTAAAATAACTGCGTCAAACGAACATACAGATTCCACTTCTAAGTCTAAATGCTTATGCGAGTAATGCGACACACTGCTGATATTTACACTCCGCCATGACGCACAATTTATCATAAATAGATGCACTTTTATGATGATAGATGCACTTTTATCATAAATAGATGCACTTTTATGATGGACAGATGCACTTTTATGATGGACAGATACACTTTTATGATGATAGATGCACTTTTATCATAAATAGATGCACTTTTATGATGGACAGATGCACTTTTATGATGGATAGATGCACTTTTATGATGGATAGATGCACTATTATGATGGATAGATGCACTATTATGATGGATAGATGCACTTTTATCATAAATAGATGCACTTTTTATGATGGATAGATGCACTTTTATGATGGATAGATGCACTATTATGATGGATATGCACTTTTATGATGGACAGATGCACTTTTATCATGGATAGATGCACTATTATGATGGATAGATACACTTTTATGATGGATAGATGCACTGATGGATAGATGCACTATTATGATGGATAGATGCACTATTATGATGGATAGATGCACTTTTATGATGATAGATGCACTTTTATCATGGATAGATGCACTATTATGATGGATAGATGCACTATTATGATGGACAGATGCACTTTTATGATGGATAGATGCACTATTATGATGGATAGATGCACTTTTATGATGGATAGATGCACTTTTATGATGGATAGATGCACTTTTATCATAAATAGATGCACTTTTATATTATGATGGATAGATGCACTATTATGATGGATAGATGCACTTTTATGATGGATAGATGCACTTTTATGATGGATAGATGCACTTTTATCATGGATAGATGCACTATTATGATGGATAGATGCACTATTATGATGGATAGATGCACTATTATGATGGATAGATGCACTTTTATGATGGATAGATGCACTTTTATCATGGATAGATGCACTTTTATGATGATAGATGCACTTTTATGAACTTCAAAACAGAAACAGCCATTCACTGCCATTATAAAGCTTGGAAGAGCCAGGACATTGTTTAATATAACTCTGACTGTATTCATCTGAAAGATGAATGTCATATACACCTAGGATGAGTTCAGCGTGAGTAAATCATTGGCTAATTTAAATTTTTGGGTGAACTATCCCTTTAAAAGAGCAGTGTGAGATCTGTGGCTTGGGAAGGTGACGGAGTTTATCCGTGCTTTCAGAAGAAAGATATGCATCTAGCCAGCAGAAACATGACAAAACGGACGGAACCCGAGAATCCTGATCAGTTTGGACTGGAACCAGAGGACCAGAGCTCAGTGTCATACTGTGGTACTTTCATACAAACACATGTATTGAATGATTATTTGCAAGTCACTGTAAATTGCTTAAATTATTAGGCTACTATGGTACCGTCTGAAAATATAATATCCAAAAATAGTCCAAAAAAAAACATGGTACTAGTGAATAATGTAAACACTAATATATATATATATATATATATATATATATATATATATATATATATATATATATATATATATGAATTATTGAACTGTTAACTTAAAGCGCAATGCTAGGCCTACTTCGTGTACATCATGTGTGTGTGAGGGGTTCGGCTGACAATAAGAGTTTAGGAAGCTCTGGTCTAGTGGAGTTGAGGAGAGGAGCGGCTCCAGAAGAAAGAGAGAGAGAGAGAGAAACTTGATCGCCTCCTGGAGGAGAGAGGAGGAATGACGAGGCTGAGCTGTGCTTTTCCTTTCTGCACTCATAGCGGACAAAAGCCAGAGAGAAAGATAAATGTAAGAAAATAAATAGAATTTGAGAAGATAAAGGAAAAAGCAACAGAGCTGAGCCTCGGTGAAGTGGATTATGTGAGTAATGAGGATGAAGCAAAAGCTTACAGCACCTGGTATTCCCAGGCGGTCTCCCATCCAAGTACTAACCAGGCCCGACCCTGCTTAGCTTCCGAGATCGGACGAGATCGGGCGTGTTCAGGGTGGTGTGGCCGTAAGCGGGAGACTCCGCCGAGAGAGGGCATTTAAAGAAGGACACCAGCACCTCTACACGTGACGTGGAGTAACTAAGAATAAATAAATAAGGCCGTTGACTCGTCCCTTTTTCTTAAAAGAAAGAAAGAAAAAGCGCAAAACGTGACAAAAAGTGGTAATGATTACCTTAATTGTTATGCATCCTAATGATATTGAATACACATTTGTTAGTTGCCAAACATTAGTGAATATAGGCTATTACAGTCCAATTAAATATATGTCAATATCATTTGTTTGTTTATATATTTAATCATTTTTAATAATTGATTTATATGCACGCGTTTGATCTTGAACTCGTATAAAAACTATACATTCAAATAATTAAATAAACAAAAAATGATATTGACATATAATTGGAATGCAATATATTCAGAGAACTAACACATTTGTATATCATTAGGATGCACTCATAATCTCCACTCTCAGTCCCTCACTGTAACCGCGCTTTTGCCTTTTTCATTCTTTCTTTTTTTAAGAAAACGGGACGAGTCAACTTTTCTTCTTAGTTACTCACCGTTATGGCACAGATGTTGTGAACGGAGTTGTCATTTGACATCTGTGTGTGTCACGTGTAGAGGTGCTGGTGTCCTTCTTTAAATCCCCTCTCTCGGCGGAGTCTCCCGCTTACGGCCACACCACCCTGAACACGCCCGATCTCGTCCGATCTCGGAAGCTAAGCAGGGTCGGGCCTGGTTAGTACTTGGATGGGAGACCGCCTGGGAATACCAGGTGCTGTAAGCTTTTGCTTCATCCTCATTACTCACATAATCCACTTCACCGAGGCTCAGCTCTGTTGCTTTTTCCTTTATCTTCTCAAATTCTATTTATTTTCTTACATTTATCTTTCTCTTTGGCTTTTGTCCGCTATGAGTGCAGAAAGGAAAAGCACAGCTCAGCCTCGTCATTCCTCCTCTCTCCTCCAGGAGGCGATCGAGTCTCTCTCTCTCTCTCTCTCTTTTTTTGAAAGAAATCAAATAAATTAATACATTAATTAAGCAAGGATTAATTAAATTGATCAAAAGTGACAGTAAATACATTTATAATGTTACAAAAGATTCTATTTCAAATAAATGCTGTTCTTTTGAACTTTTTAATCATCAAAAAATCCTGAAAAAAATTGTCCACAACTGTTTTCAACATCATATTAGAATGATTTCTAATGTAATGATGCTGAAAATATTAAAATATATCAAAATATAAAAAAGTTACTTTAAATTGTCATAATATTTCACAATATTACTGTTTTTTTGTGTGCATTTTCTATAATCAAATAAATGCAGCCTTGAAGGAGCAGAAGAGACTTCTTTTAAAAACATTAAAAATCGTATCAATCCAAAACTTTTGAACGGCAGTCTCTCTCTCTCTCTATATATATATATGCCAAGTTCTGTCTCCATGATCATATATTCAGAGAGAAAGACATCTGTGTGATGATTTTGTGCTCTCAGAACCTGCAGTCAATGCAAACACAGATCATCCAAACATCACATGCTCAGCCATGAAACTAGTGTTTATTTCACTATTCCACAAAGCAATAATAAATAAAGGCATTGCCACATTGCTTTAATTTATACAGACTTTAATAGCTTTATTTACAGATGAACTCGTCTTTCATATATTTGCTTGTGTGTGTGTGTGTGTGTGTGTGTGTGTGTGTGTGTGTGTGTGTGTTTTCCAGTCTTGAATGTTTGAGATTAACATCTATGAGTGAATGTACCATTTCACGTTGTTCTGTTTGACACTGTAGTTTTAAAAATGTTTTCCAGATAAAAGAGCCAATGATTGTGCGGGAGGGAGAAAGACTGCAGTGCTGATTGTGTGTGTGTGTGTGTGTGTGTGTGTGTGTGTGTGTGTGTGTGTGTGTGTGTGTGTGTGTGTGTGTGAGTGTGAGTGTGTGTGAGAGGGGGCGGGGCTACAGTCGGGCTGGAGTCAGATTGCTGCACCGTTCTGAGGGAAATTATGATGATGATGATGATGAAGATTATAAGAGAGAAAGAAAAAAGGCACATCCAAACCAAAATAAGTAAACAAAAGAAAGAGATAGAAAAGTTCACAGTCAGTTCACCCAAAAATGAAAGTAAACGTATCTTTTCCTCGCGCTCATGTTGTTAAAAAAACGGCATTTGTACTGCAAAATCACCAGCCACTCTCTTCATACAGAGAAAGAGCGGCGTGAACATTCGGCTAAACGTCTCCTGCTGAACAAATACGGGTTCAGAACAACATAAACATGACGTTTTCAGTTTGGGATGAACTATGTTGAGTAAAGGAATGGAAAAGATGGAGAGAGAACAGGAGGATGAGTGTGATTGTGTCAGATCAGGTGCTTTGGCTCCTCATGTCGGACTCAGTTGCTGAGCAATAGTTCTGTCGCCGTCTCCACGTCCCAGGACTTCGACGACAGCGCCACTATGACTGCGTTCTGCACAGAGGAAAACACGGCATTCTGACGGGAGGAAATACTACACAGACTAAATAGTGTGCAGAATCACATTAGTGGCTTCTAAAGCAGAGCATGTGCACTTGTTAGGGCCCTATGGATCCCACAATGCAGGAAAACGTGGACGGAATCCAGTCATAAAAACAGGATTTACTGTATAGCTCTATGAGGATGAGAACGCATGAACTTCAGCTCCAGAGCCGCTCTGAGTCACTTCATCAGCATTTACCGATTCATTTAAGAACAACTACTGTCACTAACACACAGAAACTCTCTTCACAGCAACACCTCAAAATAAAAGTTCGGTTTAACTTGAAGAAATTGTGACAGAAATATTTTACAGATGTAAACTCTGTTTGACAAAAAAGTGTGTTTTATTTTATATGATTAAAAGTAATATTGATTTAATCATATGGTTAAAATGAATGTTTTATGCCTTCATCTGATTGCAAGAAAAATTAAAATACATAACAGAATTTATAGGGGGAATTTATAAATAATAAAAATTATTTATAATTATTTTTATATATATTCTTTTAATACAAATTATTTATTTTATAAATATTAATTTTTATTAATTCAATTAATATACATGATTTTTAATTATTAAAACTTAATTAAACCATTAAAATGGAATCCAGAAACCTTAACACAGAATTTGGTAATACATTTTTTTTTAAACATCAAATGGAATTTGAGAAAAAATTAATAAAACCTATATCATAGGGCCCTACACATACTTTTGTGTTAATAAATTGTTGTTAAATTGATTAAGTTGCATGGTTACAATTAATTAGACATGCTGTCTGATTACTAAAATTTAATTTAACCAATACAAAGGAGTCCAAAAAGAATAAAAGGGAATTTGGGGGAAAATATAAAGGAGTTCATAGGGCCCTGATTTCTGTACATGCTTTTTGAACAAATATTTTGCATAGAAGTGCAACAGAAGAAGCTCAGCTGACAAACCTTCTTCCAGTAACATAGAAAGATCATTCAATGTTATCTGGTTTTTAATTATGTTCTCAGAACGTTAGCACAATAACATTATTTATACATCTTCCATACATTTTTTGAAATCCATAATTTGGACGTTCGTCTGATGTTTTTTAAATGTTTCTACTTGTTTCAGAACGTTCAAAAGTAACGTTCGCATAATGTTTGAAGAATGATAAAATGAAATGTTCCCTTAACGTTCGTATAACCAAGAAAAATCATTTTTGAAACATTCTGAACATTCAAAAATAACATTTTGTTTTCATAAGTGTGTTTTTTTAGTAAGCGTGTGTTTCGTCACTCACCTTCTCAAAGCCCATGGCGCAGAGCTTGTCTATTTTGCGTGTGTAGTCTGGGCTGGAGACGGGAGCTCCTGCGTAAACATGTGACCAGAGTCGAGCCGTCTGTTTGAACATCTCTGGGTTCTGTTTATACTGGCAGACAGGAAGTAAACACAGTGAAAACAGGAAGTGACCACATCAGCCTGACACCCAAATTAAGCACAATCTTGTTTCCTTATATTAGCTAGTAATTATGGGTAGAGTTATTAGTATCTCTTATTCTAGAACATAACTTTCTGAACTGCAGTTTTTCCATATCACTCATAAACAAAAAGTTTGAGGTTTTTTAATGTTTTTGAAAGAGTCTCTTCTGCTCACAAAAGCTGCATTTATTTGATTAAAATACAGTAAAAATACTGAAATATTATTATAATGTAAAACATCTGTTTTCTATGTGAATATCTAGTAAAGTGTAATTTATTCCTGTGATCAAAGCTGAATTTTCAGCATCATTACTCCAGTCTTCAGTGTCACATGATCCTTCACAAATCATTCTAATATGATGATTTGATGATCAGGAAACATTTATGATTATATTATGATGAATAGAAAGTCAAAAAAGCAGCATTTAATTGTAACAGTGATCATTTGTAACATTATAAATGTCTTTTAATCAATTTAATGCGTCCTTGCTCAATATTAATACAAATTAAAATAATAAAAAAATATCATATTTTGAAGTTTAATAATCACATTAGGACGCATCACGATTCCTGTCGGCAAATTGAATACATCTTAATGATAATTAAGAGTATGATATTACCATTTAAGATATTTAAAAAATGTTATGGCCTTAAATTCGATCAAACAAAATTAAAGATTTTATTTATTTATTTATTTTTATGATTTATCCGTTCACATCATTATTATTTTTAATTATTCTTTTTAATTCATGTCTCATAATCTTGAATCAGAATAACTTCCTCTTGCAGCATCTCTTCTCTCATGATGTGGGCGGAGCAACCTGTCACTCTCATGAGATCCACCAACAGCAAACCACAAGTCAAGTCAAGTTTATTTGTATAGCGCTTTTCACAATACAGATTGTATCAAAGCAGCTTCACAGTATTAAATTAAAATAATACAACAAAGTTTGTTTCAAGAGGAATTTATTGATTGATAAAATTAAATTAAATATCCCCAAAATATCCCCAACTGAGCAAGCCAAAGGCAACAGTGGCAAGGAACCGAAAAACTCCATCAAGTGACCTAATGGTGTCCTAAAACTCCATCAGGTGACCTAATGAAGAAAAAAAACCTTGGGAGAACCCAGGCTCAGTCGGGGGCCAGTTCTCCTCTGGCATTTATGAGCTAGAGGCCGGATTGTAGTTTGAACTGTAGGATTATATGAATGCCTGGCTGAAGAGATGCGACTTTAATCTAGTTTTAAACTGGGAGAGCGAGTCTGAGCAACGAACAGTATCAGGAAGACTATTCCAGAGTTTTGGAGCCAAATGTGAAAATGCTCTCCCTCCTTTGGTGGTTCTGGATATCCTAGGTATGACCAAAAGCCTTGAATTTAGTGATCTTAAAGAGCGCGATGGATTATAGGGCGATAGAAGATCCGTTAAATAGACTGGAGCTAAGCCGTTTAGGGCTTTATAAGTCAGTAGCAATACCTTGTAATTAATACGGAGCTTTATAGGTAACCAATGCAGTGATGATAAAATCGGTGTTATATGATCATATTTTCTTGATCTCGTAAGAACTCTAGCGGCGGCATTTTGGACTAACTGTAGCTTGTTTATTGAGGATGCAGGACAACCAGCTAATAAAGCATTACAGTAATCCAGTCTCGAGGTCATGAATGCATGAACTAACTTTTCTGCATCAGAAACTGATAGCATATTACGTAGTTTAGCAATGTTTCTAAGGTGGAAAAAGGCTGTTTTTGTAACATATGAAATATGATTTTCAAAAGACAGGTTGCAATCGAGTATAACACCCAGGTCTTTTACTGTAGAGCAGGGGTGGGGAACCTTTTTCCTATCAAGGGGCATTTACAATTTTTTAACATTCTTTAAGGGCCATTGTAATGAGCAGGGGCGTTTCTAGGTTTTAAAAACACCAGGGGCTGAGCCTGAAACATCAGGGGCTGGGTAACAAGATAACATGATTCGATACAGAGAATAATGTATATTGTAGGCCTATATGCAGGGGGCAGACTGGTTAAAAAATTCAGTCCTGGTTAAAAAATTCAGTCCTGGCACTGTAGCCACACCAGCCCATATTACCACACAGACACACACATTAAAATGTGAGGTAGTTAGGGGGGTTCGGGGGCATGCTCCCCCGGAAAAAAAATTTATTTCTCAGACCTACATATGTGCATTTTAAGGTGTTTGAATGCCAACATTTTTTGATAACAATAGCTTTAAAAGCATGTCAGTGGGCAGTAGCATAAATTATTTGTCAAGCAGATAACAGATTCTTAAACATGAGAATGAGGATAAATGTTGAAATGAATGATCCACACTACAAAATGGAAATGCAAAATGTTTCTGCTTATTGTTGACAATACACAATCACATATTCCAAACAGGAATGGCCTTAAATGAGAAATCTTTCAAGGATTATTTTGCATAGATGTAAACTTTTTAGCATTAAAGATTGGTTTCAGCAACTTGTTTCTTTCTTGAGTTAATCAATGTTTTTGGCACTATTAAATCAGTTCAATTAAATTTCAATTGTTCACTCATGAAGACAGTCACTTGTCGCCACCTACTGGCCTAATGATGCAAGATGTGCAAACACAGACAAGCGGAGTGATAGAAACTTTGAAAAGGCTGATGCTGGTGAAATATTCGAACACATTCGAGGACCTTATATAGGCTACATATCAGAGTTAGGAATACATTGTAATAATGTTAATCAAGCAGACTAAATCACACGACTGCGCAGCAATATTTAAGCTCATTATACAAAGGAAATAATACAGATATAGACAAATTGGGTTGCTTATAGTTAAAAGAATGTCATGAATGATCATTTAGGCTAGATGTAGGCCTATTTTTCACATTTTTGGTCACAAAATATTTAGTCAGTTTTGATGACTTTGCAATATTGATAAAATGTTAGAATATTAATAATTGTGTAACATTTATGTAGCCTACAAAGGAATACAAAAGCCTCGACATAGAGTTTTGACGCAGCTTTAATCTCCCTTTTAGTTATTTCAATACTTAATTGACGACAGAACACGACGTTACATGCTAGTAGTTTATTTTGCGTGATACAGGGCGCGCCGCATTTGCGTGATTGAAGAGTGCGCACCGCGAACAAACGGCTGGCACGACGTAACGTAAGTAAGTTAGTTTTTCTGAGTTTTACTGACATATAGCCTGACAACATCTGGTCTGACAGAAGATTGTGCGGCAGTGCCGACTGCGTTATTTTTTTTTAAACCGGTGCGGCGCGCGCGCCCCCGTAGTTCATCCGTGAGAAACCTGAAACCGGTGCTTGAACTTCCTCAGGTGACTCATTAACACTCGCGCTACTGGCCACGCCCTGCTCTCACGGCTCGTGGACTCGTGCTGCTTGCCACTTTGCCTATTTTGTGTTTTCTATCACAGGAAAAGTAATTGCTGAGATTTTTGTTTCTGAAGTTTTTTTTTTGTTTTTTTTTGGGAGGAATTGACTCGCGGGCCGCATCAAACTGTTTTGCGGGCCGGTTACGGCCCGGGGGCCGGACGTTCCTCAGCCCTGCTGTAGAGGATAAAGTAACAGGACATCCTATGATGTTAAAGTTGTATTGTGCGAGGTTTTGTGGGCGGTTTTTTGAACCGATAAGTATTACCTCTGTCTTGTCTGGATTTAATAAAAGAAAATGACGAGTCATCCAATCTTTTATATCTTTAACACACTCTGTCAATTTGGAAAATTTAGCGTTTTCATCCGGCCGTGATGAAATATATATTTGAGTGTCATCAGCATAACAATGGAAACTAATTCCATGTTTCCTTATAATATTTCCAAGTGGCATCATATAAATTGAGTTTGATCGATTTTTCTCCATTTAAATAGACAAAATGGTAGCGGTCAGATAGGTATGATTTGACACAACCATCCAATCAATTCCACACAGACAAAAATCAAGCCCCGCCCACATTTGTTCTTGTTCCAGAAGCGTTTCACTCGGATATACAGAACAATAGAGGAGAAAAGATGAGCACAACTTCTGTTTCATGCCGACTTTAAGCACACATGGGGACTCTGAACTCTACAGAAACTCTTAAAACCATTAGAGATTTTGCTTTACCATTTGTACAGCCACGTTTTGTTGCTCATTCCCGACACAAGCTCACATATACATGTATTATTTGTTATTATTTCAACTTTGTGGTGTTATTTTTTAATGAATGTTTGTGTTTTGTTGTTTGTAGATGTATTGTTAATTTGTTTTTGATATGTAGTGACTGTTATGTGGTGGGACCCCCCCCGAAAACAAGATGATTCATCTCAAGGGGTTAATCCTAATAAATACATAATTCTCTATATACCTGATTGGCGACCACAGCGTCCTGAGGATCATCTGGTTCAGCAGCGGCCAGAAGAGCCTGTAGTGACAGTAACACTGTTCGGAGGGTCATGGCTGCCGCCCTGAAACACACACACACACACACACACACACACACACACAGCAGAGAGTTCATCAGTTTCAGTGTCCACTGTTGCTTCACAGCTCTATAGTGCGTTCAGTAAGATCTTACCACTGGTCCTTCAGGATGTCCAAGCAAATGGCACCTGTTACTGAGCTGATGTTGGGATGCCAGATCTTCGTTATAAACCGAACCTGAAAAACATCAGCGGACAAGTGGAATTATTAATACCTTAAAGGTATAGCGGAGGATGTTTTACTTCCTGGTGGGTAGTCTAAACTATTGGTCCTCCTAATTGTCAATCATTCTGGTGAATCAATCAAACTTTTCAAAAAGTGGAGAGGGCGGGTCTTATCTAAAATTTGGAAAGATCCTCCGCTATACCTTTAAGTAAAAAACATCAGTCAATAGCAGAGCACGCAGCTCACAGTGGCCCTCATTTATCAAAAGTACGTACACCAAATTTCCAGCGTACATCTGGCGTACACCCAAAACCACGGTGACTTTGAGATTTATCAATATGGACGTTGGTGTACGGCACGCTCAAATCCTACACCAGCTCAGGAGGTGGTGTACATGTACGCACGTTTTGAGATAGTGCGGAAATGCGCAGAAAAACAATTCCTAACACCACAAAACGCACTGACAAACTAAAAGATATGATATATTATGACCCACTGTAAAACAAAAAACAACAGCATATAGTAATTATAAACTTCAGTGTTTATTTTTGTGCAACATGGACGTCAGTTTTCTAATTTGTGTGACTTTACCAAAGCATTTGAATGTAGGCATATGTATTCCTTCAGTTGCGAGCCTGTGCGCTTTACCTGACGTTTCAAGCCTTGTTTATACTTTTGCCTGGCTCCGCAGCGCGAGTCTCTTCAGACTCCCCAAACGAACGAGGCGTTTATACTCGACGCGCTCGCCGTTGTACTATTCTTTGAAACGATGGTTAGGCCAGGGTTAGGCCCGGCAGGTGCGCACGGACTGGGTTCAGTAATGAAAGGCTTTCAATGACCAAAAAATAATTCAGACTGACAAAATAATAAAAATGACATTCTTCTTCTTTTAAATAATAATAATAATAATAATAATACAAATAATAATAATAACGACATTCTTCTTCTAAATAACAATAAGCGTCATTAATAATAAAAATCATAATAATAAGAAGAAGAATATTACTAATTGTCATGCAATTATAAATGTGAATGAATGGTACTCCACATCACATCATCATCACTATTGCACACCCCAATACATGTGATGTGATACGAAATTAAATGCTAATTGTTTCAAAACACGTGCTGTAAAATAATGCATTGTGATAGGTCATTTGCTCATCCAAGTTTCTCTTCTTTGCCGTCTTCCGTGTGTCTATGGCGTAAAATGAGGGCGTGGGGGAAGCGGAGACTTGAATATATAGGGGCGTGTTATTCTAATGACGATCGTTTTCAGCCGCGGCATTTATCAAGGGCAGGTATTGCGTACACCTGGATTTCAAAGGTACGCACAGCTTCATAAATCAGGTGGTGAGAGGAGTGTAAGCATAATCTTACGCCAACATATACGCCCGTTTCTACGCAAGATTGATAAATGAGGGCCAGTGTCAATGCAATCACAATGCAAATACAAAATACATCTAAAGCGCTAATATTTGGCGGATTAATGCGGCTTGTTGCAATAAAAATCTGCACTACAATCTACAGCACACTCTAAAGTTTTCTGTGGTTGTGCGCGGGAACATTCAACGTTTAAGTGTGTGATGCACGTGTTCCTGTGCAAAGACACGCATGCCGCCTTAGAAAAACTATTTTCTAAACAGATCTTTCTCTTGTTTTACAGTAAAATATTCCGCAGTATTTCCATCTTGTTTTCCAGTCGAAAAATATCTAAATATTAATTTACTTGAGAAGCAAAATGACTTCAGATATTAGGTAAAATATATTAATATATATATACATTATGCTTAAAACAAGAACAAATATCTGCCAATGAGATCAGAAAAACAACTTGTTTTCCACTTGAATTAAGTTTGTTTTTCTGACTCCATTGGCAGATATTTGTTCTTGTTTTAAGTATTAGTTTTTGATCATTTGTTCATAAAACAAGGCTTAATATCTTCAGTGATTTTGCTTCTCCAGTAAATGTATCTTGATTTAAGAATGTTTAGATATTTGTGCTGGAAAACAAGACAGAAACACTGATGAAGAACATTGAACTTTGTTTTTATTGTACTTATATGAAGGCTCCTGCGTATAATTGTTTGCACAAACTTCACAGCACTCCTGATCTACCATATGATACCAACAGTTAAACTAGATTAGCCAGTGTTTAACCCAGTGTTTAACCCAGCGTTTAACCCAGCGTTTAACCCAGTGTTTAACCCAGTGTTTAACCCAGTGTTTAACCCAGCGTTTAACCCAGCGTTTAACCCAGTGTTTACTCACCTTTGGTGGATTAAATGGATACGTCTCTGGAATTTTAATTTCTAGTTGAAATCTGCCACCTACAAAAATGGAAAAGACAGAAAGTCACATGAACGTAGAGACAAAATCAAAACAGTTTATGAAATCAACATCATATTAGTGTAAATATATATTCCAGTAAGCATGCATACATGTGTCACCAAGGCATATGTTAAAAAACATCATCTGAAACATTTAGAAACATCAACATAAACGAGTGCATGCATTTAGAAAATTTATTGACGTTCCAATGTCAGAAAGGGAAGATTTTAGAAATGAGACACTAATGTACAAGACAAAATGGCTAAATAACTACACACTGTCATTTAATTCAGGAATAATATCAGGAAGATTCCTTGTAGAGCTTTGGAATTTGAAAATAACATTAATTTGGATTTAAAATCAGTTTAAGTCGACACAGATGAGACTGTACAATATCAAACGCTGATTGCTAGTATTGAAGAGCTTGTGAAGCTGATGATGCACGACAATAAATGGCATCTTTATAAAGACCTAGCATTGAGAATGTTATCACAGATATTATTTATAAACAAGAAAAATAAAATGGGTCCCAGTACAGACCCCTGAGGGACTCCTTTAGAGACAGAACAACGATGGCTTGTCTCTTTAAAAGAATGTCATGATCAGCGGTGTCAAAAGCCTTCGATAAATCAAGAAAAAGAGCAAATTTGCCTGCAATTAAGGCATTAATAATGTCGCTAAACACTTCAATAACAGCTGTAACTGTGCTATTCTGCATTCAAAAACCGGATAGAAAAGGAGAAAGAAGATTATTTAGGTGCCATTGGCGGGCGTGGCATGAAATAGTGCAGATATCTTGAGATGTATGTGGTTGATCAGGTAAGACAGAAACACAGTTAATAGATCAGAATAATTCCTTTGCTCTCGCCTTCATAAGGTGTATCTGGCGGTCCTGCGATTTCCCCCCTCAGTTCTGTGAAATTCTCATCCACTAAATCAACCTTGATCTGGTTTTTACTCGTCTGTGAAAATAAAAAGAAATGTCAGGAAAATTTGTCAATTTTTTTTTTAAATAAAATCCATTCCACAAAATTGCCCACTTTCGTCCCCAAAATGAGAGCAGAAAATGCCTAGGAAAGTATGGATTAGGTTTCCAACTTTGTATGGTAGCTATTAGTTTTCTTGATGCACTCAAAAATAAACACAGACTCCAAAATTTAAAGTCGAAGCTTGACATTTAAATGGCTAAATCCAAAGTCAAAACCCCTAAACTTCGCAACTATACCAAAATTCAAACCCAATAATGCCCAACTCGCCAGAATTCAAAAGGACCAACTCCAGCAAAAACATGCCAGAAAGTTCCGACAAGGCTCTCTCAAAGTTATGAACAAACGTTCTTGGCAAAACATATTTTTGTTAACTGGGATACTGTAGTCAAGTCATAGTACTGTGATGATATCAGAAGGTAAATGCAACTAAAAGTCATTAAAAACCTGATTGTTTTTGTACCATGGTAATACTATGGTATTTTTGGCACTTCATTTGTGACTGACAGTTGTGACAACTCACTAGAATTGATTATACCCAACTAAACCTGTAATTTAAGTTAGATTAATACTTAAGGAAGGATCAGAGATTTAGATGGTAAATTCAGTTCAATGTTTCTTAAGTTTTCGTTTATACTCGTGTTAAAAGTGTCACACAACATTCAATACACACATTAGTACATCATAACACAAATTATTTAAAGAATAAATTTTAATCACGAGTCACAAATGAAGGTTTTAATGAAAATTCGCACCCGTAATACAATTATAATAATCATTGTTGTGATTCTGTCGAAACTATTATCAAATCCATGACAAAACTACAATAAAAAGTTTACAAACCTGTCAGCCCACATAAATTAACCCAAATATTCATTGTTGTGCGTCTAAAAATGTTGTTTTAACGTCAAACGTAAGCGTAAATATGTGTGTTTACGTAGCACTAGCTGGCCTTCAGTTAGCATGCGGCTAATCACACACACACACAGGCCTTTCTTAAAAAACACTATAAACACACATAAATACACATCAAACCACTGCATAAACACAATAGACACCGCAGAATCGATTAAATAAGCTATTTGAATGCCAGAGAAATGTGTTGTGGCTCGTTTCGGGGGGTTTGGACTCGTTTAAATGCGGTTCGGCCTGGACGGGACAAACATCCCATAATATTCCCCCAAATCGCGTATCTGACACCACAAACACACATTAAACTGCATTGTCTCAGTGAACGAGACAAATCACAGCAGTAGCGGACTCGGTCCGGATCAGAGATAGTCACAAGTGATCCGTCCATCATCTCACATGATTAAATGCACATGTGTCAGTCATAAGGCATGATTGACAGCTGTCAAGCGAAATACACACATGTGTGTAAGTGTTAAACGAACCTCTTCGCTTTTCAGAACCTCTTTAAACTCCCGTTTGATCCGCTGGACCGCGATGTTGGCCATGCTGTTCATACACCACCAACAACACACACACACACACACACATACACACACACACACACACACACACACACCTCTCTCTCTCTCTCTCTCTCTCTCTCTCTCTCTCTCTCTCTCTCTCTCTCTCTCTCTCTCTCTCTCCTCATTTGCAGATGTATACAATAAAATGCGCAAAAGTGCAATAACAGTACAGTTTATGCTCATGTACCATGGTATTTTTGATGTGCCTTGGCTACATGAATATGGTAATGATATCGAAGTACCAGTATTGACTCCTGATACCAGTAATAACCACCACAGTACCTTTTGCACAACCTTCAGTTTTTGTCCTATACTGCATTCAGAGCGAGTGTGAGCGAATGTTGTGTCTCTATATCAGAATAAGAAGTTTTAGTTTTAAGGTGCTTTATTGGCATGACAAATGTTTTTACATTCGTATTTCCAAAGCATTTGGAAAGTAGTGCAAAACAACATAAAAACTGTCTAATGGACAAATACAAAATTAAATAATAAAATGAATTTATAAGTAAATAAGATCATAAGAATTATGCACTTCATCCTTCAACTGCTATAGTTCAAAATAGCAGTGTAAGCTTCCAGCCTTACATAAACATTTGAAATACATTTTGAAATAAATACATTAAATAAATACATTTGTGTGTGTGTGTGTGTGTGTGTGTGTGTGTGTGTGTGTGTGTGTGTGTGTGTGTGTGTGTGTGTTTATCTAGTTAATTCAACAGAAGTTCACCCAAGGCTGCTTGGAGAGATAGCCTAATAGGGCCAAAAAAAAAAATATATGGAATATATTTCTATATGGAAAAGTCGACTCATTGTCAGAGTCACTGATGTTCTTCAAGTTCATCATGCTGGTGAAGTTGCTTTATTTTGCAACTTCGTTGTGCTTTAACGTATAGCCGACCTTGAATATGTTTCAGTGAGTCTGCTGTCACAGAAGACGAAGTTGGTTCATTTCTAACCTGCTCAAATCATGTACATTATTATTCTGATTACTCCTAAATATATTCATGTTTGTATTTTCTTATTTCTTAGGCTCCACTTTTGACTATTCTTGTGTAAGACTGTCTGTGTGTAACTTCTTATGTGCACATCATGGACACACCCTGACAAAACAAGGCCTTGGACACACTTATACACACACACACACACACACACACACACACACACAAACCGGGAACTCTCTTACTTGTACATAATTTTGCATTTTCAAACTGTTGCTAAAACAACTCATTTGCTCCATAGACATTTATGTTTCGAGAACACATTGACATATTGTGTCCCCTTTTATTTACTTGAAACGCTGAATACACTATTTTCCTAATTCATATATGAAGCCCACACGAGTATTGCTATTGTCTATTTAGTTGATTAATACATAAAACACACAAAAACAACATATTGCTTGCATTGAGCATACACTTTTATTGCTTAAAAATCAAAGCAAACAAAGCATGTAGAAAAGCTTGAAGTCATGGACCCAATTTTTAACATTTTTATTCAAAAGGACAACGAATGTCAAATTATAATTAATTTTTTATGTGCATTTTTTTCTGATGGGAATATGCTGGTCGCCATATTTTAAGAAAGATCCACATTAGTTGTGGATATGCAAAGCGTTTGTAACCCCTGGTCTACATCACGCGTCTGATCTTCATGGTGATGGACTTCAGAGATCTCCAGCTTTTCTTCCAGTGGTACCAGTTGGCCGAAGCATTTATATCCACATTATCTTTCCCCCACAAATACTGACCAGTGGGGTTTGTGCTATAACAATTATTGTACCAAAACCCTCCTGATTTACTTAAAGCACAGGAGCCACCGTTCCAGTTGTCTTGGTCTTTGTCAAAGGTGGAGAACTTCATTCCATTGTGGGTACTCAAAGAGTCACCTGCAAAAAGGAGAAACTTTCATTATAGACACACTTTTATTTATCTTTTCATTCATCTAAAATAAAATTATTTAAAGTCCCCATGTAGTCAATAATTCTATCCCTTAAAACTCATCTTTGATCACCAAAATGACATATTTAAACGTTTTTTTTTTTCATTGAAAAAAAAAAATCTTCATGCCTTTAAATATCTTGAATGTAACCCGACACCCTTGCCTCATTTAGTATACGTGGTTCTGTGAATATGCAAATGAGCACCGCCTCCACTCACTCACTCAGCTCAGAGATCCACTGGTTGACGATCACACGTTGATCTGATTGGTTGTGATGTCAGAAACACCAGCGATTTCAAAGAGTAAAAATACTCAGCAATGGTGTTGTCATGAATTTACACATGGTTTGTCTTAAAGTGTATTAAAAACACCACATAGACACATAAACAACATTTAAAGCTGGAGTTCACCACAGAGGGACTTTTAAAAAGCATTTTCTTCCTCCTTAATTAAACGATCCAGCTTGTGTATATTCATCATTAGGGTCACACAAGTGAAAACCTGACAACATTTGTGGATAGTTTGACCTGCTCCTCCATTTACGAAGCCGCTGATGTGCAGTTTGTACCCATCAGCCTCAGAATCCACAGAGAAGGACTCGTACACAGCGTAAGCCGTTGACCCATCAAAATCCTCCAGATCTACTCTGAGTTTATACTGATTCCTGCGTGTCAGCAGGTGAATAAACTCCAAACCTGTTGAAAACATGAAATGAAACCGGTTTAGCAGGCTAACTCAAAGAAATGTCCAAATAAATCTGCATTTATAGGCTGTGGTCCAGATTAGGGAAGATTTACACATCAACGATAGAAAAGTTTATCGAAAACAGTGTTGTGTAAACGGCCCATTTCCATGTGTCTGATTGCATATTTTTCTCTTTGTTTGCTTTTCTTTTGCACAAAATGTCCCAAAAACACTCACCCAGCCAGTATTCGTCTTCTTTATTACCAAAACCCCGTTTATAGCTGTCCCATGACCTGAAGAAATTCACCTTGCCGTCCATTCGCCTGAGAATCACCTGAAACATTCATAAATCATTCATCGGTTTTACATCATTGATCTTTTAAGGGTGTAAAGCATTAAAAAAGTTTTTTATTTTTTAAAGTTCACAGGCTTTCTTTAGCAACAAATGTAAATTTTGTTGTGTGATTCCTAAGCCGCCAAATGCATGACAGTCTTTTATGAACTATTTCACACTTAGATGCTGTATAAGTAAAATAAAAGAGCACAAATAAAAGCACTAGGTGACAATAGTATATATTACAATAAAATATGCAAATACCGTCCAGTGGCCTCTTTCATGTTGTCTGGTGGGGACCATCTGACAGTAGACCTGCACCGGTCCATCTATTGAGGAGACGGTGTAAACGCCACTGTCAGTTTTCCCACTCGAATAAATATCAGAGCAGTCAGTGGCAAAGCAATCCATTTTGGGCACTTCAGTAGCCATCAACACTGGAAACAGCGCAGACAAACACAGCAACACCTGAGAGAGACACACAACTCAAGATCTGCTGTCTGACTGAATCTGACATTCTTACACACAAAAACTCACTCATGTTTGCGGAGTTGCTTCAGAGATCCAGCTCAGAGGATTAGGTGGGGTTTGCACCTGAAATACAGCTCAGACAAATAAAATCACCTTTGCTTGAACGTGAACACGTATTCAGTCATTTCCTGAAGAATAAAACGTATATTTTGCTGAGACCTGCATCGTTTTCAAAACGACCAGAAATTAAACTCACCGTATGGGTTGAGAATCTTGTGAATGTTCAGACAGACGAGAGATGTGTCTTTAAATATCTCTCCAGTTGTCAGGATCCTCCTCTGTATCTGACACATTTACACACACACACACAAAACACTAAAGCTTTTACCTTCAAATCTTTATTGGACAGTCATGGGTTAGATGCCATAAATGGAGAAGTTTTTAGCCCTTTTTGGGCAACCTGCTTTATCATCTTCAGAAGAAGTCAAAAGAGGAATTTATTCATCTGAAAGTGATAAAGTAACTGATTGCAACAGACCCCTTAAGGAAGGGCCCTGCCCTGCAGCTCTTTACACGAGTCAAACCTCCAGAACCTCAACATTCATAACCAAGTTAAAACTATTATTAAAACCAACAAATTCAAATGACTTGATTGTAAGTGTTAAATTATTGTTTTGTTCTTTCCTACCCTTATTATGATGCGTTTTATAGCGCATAGTGAATAAGTGTATAAGTGCATAGTGTATAAGTGCAAAGTGTAAAAGTGTATAAGTGCATAGTGTATAAGTGTATAAGTGCATAGTGTATAAGTGTATAAGTGCATAGTGTATAAGTGTATAAGTGCATAGTGTTTAAGTGTATAAGTGCATAGTGTATAAGTGTATAAGTGCATAGTGTTTAAGTGTATAAGTGCATAGTGTATAGTATATAAGTGTATAGTGTTTAAGTGTATAAGTGCATAGTGTTTAAGTGTATAAGTGCATAGTGTTTAAGTGTATAAGTGCATGTTTAAGTGTATAAGTGCATAGTGTTTAAGTGTATAAGTGCATGTTTAAGTGTATAAGTGCATAGTGTATAGTGTATAAGTGCATAGTGTATAGTGTATAAGCGCATAGTGTATTAGTGTTTTCAGACTATCAGGCTGCTGTGAGAACTGCGAGGTAAAATAATTTCTCCAGTGTCACTGCACAGAAATGTAATGCCCCTACAGCCCTTTTCGGAACGATTAATAAACTTATAAAACCAATAGGCTTTTCTGCTTTGACTCCCTCGTTGGAAACATGTGAAATGTTTCAGACATTTTTTATGGAAAAAGTGGAGAAGATTAGATCTCGTCTTCCTATATTGCTGGTTGAGACTGTGTTGTTGACAGCTAGTGTCAAGAGTTCTGACCTCTTTGAGTAGGCGTCAGTGGTGCAAGTTGGGACATCATTATTCGTTTGAAGCCTACATCTGAGGATTGTAATGTTGCTCCTTTACGCCTTCTCAAGGAATTGGTGGATGTTGTTAGGCCAAGTATCGCCTCTATTATTAACAGCAGTCTTCATAATGGGATAGTTCCAACGGCCCTCAAGCAAGCAGATATTCAGCCACTTCTTAAAAAGCCCATTTGAATTAAAGAATTACCGGCCCATGTCTATCAAAGGTTTTAGAGAAAGTGGTTTATGCACAGCTGATGTCATTTTTAAGTAAACATGTTTAATTTCAGTCCGGTTTTAGGACAGGTTATAGTACAGAATCTGCACTCTTGAGAGTTGTTAATGACCTTTGTTTAATCTGATCTGTAATGCTGCAGCTCTGATTTTATTGGACTTGAGTGCGGCTTTTGATACAATAGACCATGTGATTCTCATAAAGCGGTTATCCCAATTGGTTGGAATACGTGGGACAGTTTTAAAGTGGTTTAAGTCTTATCTTACTGATAGAGCATTCTCAGTGAAGTATGGTAACTTTGTTTCAGCAACAGTGCCTGTCACTTGTGGGGTTCCTCAGGGTTCTGTTATGGGCCCAATTTTATTTTATTTGTACATGTTGCCCATGAGTTAAATTTTTTATTTAAATATGGCATGTCTTACCATTTGTACGCCGACGATACACAAATTGATCTCCCTTTGAAATCAGGGGAGGATTGTGGTTCTAACTGACTGTTGGCATGTCTGGAGGAGGTTAAGAGCTGGATGACCCATACTTTGGTTCAGTTAAACCAAAGTAAAACTGAGATTATGCTTTTTTGCCCTGCCAGAGGATGCTTCGATATTGCAACATATTTTGGCACATGGTCAGACTATTGCCATGACCAAGTAAAAAATGTAGGTGTTGTGTTTGACCCTGAGCTGAAATGTGATAAGCAGATTAATGCCGTGATTAAGAGTTGCTTTGTTCCAGATTAGGACTATTGCACGTTGAAAGCCAATTCTGTTGAGAAAAGATTTAATTGCGAATTGGCCATTACTATTACAGACGTCCTGTGGTAAAATTACATTTTTGCAACCAGCAGCCTTGTAGAGAGGTATGTGTGCAGACATTTAAAAGCGGAATAAAGAAACTTGCACACTTAACAATGGACTTGGAAGATAAGATCTCTGTTTTCCTAATGTAGTGTCGCACTTCTCCAAACTGCACTACAGGCCAATCGCCAGCAGATCTTTTTCTTAAAGGGATACGTCACCGATTAGCATTAAGCTTTGTATCAGTAGAAACCCGGTAGTATTTTCGAATGACCGTTAAATATGACGTGAGACGAGACATTTCTGTATTGTGTGTCTGGAAAAAATGTGATGTATTGTATGCATAGACAGTAAAAGAAATGGACACAGCGGATTCAACAGAGACAAGTGAAGTCAATTAGAAGCTCTCACTTCCTGATGGTCGAGCGTACTGCGCAGACTCAAACTGAGCTTGACGACGTAGATGTGACGTGAGCAACCCGTCTGTCTTCTAGTAGCTGTGCCGAGAGAAATCTGAATCATTCCCTTCGGAAACTTGCAGAGACGGAGAGTGTGAGTAGGAGCTGTCCATGAGCTAGGAGCAGGAGAAACTTTTGCTAAGTATTCTGATTAATTATTTTGTCATTTTGCCTCCACGTCTCCCCGATTGCCCGCGAGCTTCTCCTCCTGTCCATACGGTAATCTCTCTACTGTGCGACAGAGAGTCGCGTGGTTATGACGCAATCGTTAGCCTATTTTTTACAAAAACTGCTTCTACGGGGCCATAATGTAAGATACAAGGTAATGGAGCCTTTTATACATTTTCGTGTTTCTTTAGAAATAAATAATGGACAAATGGAGTCTTTAAACGCCTTAGATGTGAAGTTATTCACTGTCAAAGTGACGCCAAAATGAATGGGAGTCAATGGAGTGCTAACAGCAGGTGATGGTCCGCTAATCAATGGCGGCGCCCGGGGAAGCTTCAGTGTTTTCTGAAACATTACCCCCTTGATTGTATGCTTGCATGTTTTGCATTTGAGACAGTTGAGAGTCCGTAGCTGTAGTGCTGGGAATGTTGGGAAATGTTTGGGCGCACGCGTTTTTGCGCAGATTAAAAATACAGAGTAAAGTTGTGGTCATTCCGTCTCACGTATATTCTTTTGAATAGATACACCACAGCAATACATTTATTTTTTGATGTCTCTTTATATCTCTTTAAATTTGATGTCTCGTGCTTTTTAGTGTTAAAGATGCCTTCGATATCATAAATGAGAGTTTGACAGGAATGCTTCAGCAGCTTCACATAATGGTTTGATTTATTACGAGTGGGTCTGCAGCAGTTCTCAAACTATATTATTTATTGTTATAATTTACAACATCACAGATTCATCGTTAAATTGTTTCTGTTTTCCTTCAGCAATCCCTCTACTCTTTCACATTAAGTCCATCAAAATTTACAAAAAAGTGAACAATTAATCATTAGAACTGATGCCAGCCAGTGTGAGGAGAACTCAGATGCAGCAGCGCCATCTAATGGACAGATATCATACAGTTCCTCCAGAAATATTACAGTTCTGCTCACAAAACAACAACAACAACAACACAATCCTTCCTGACAGTTCAATAGCTTAACAGTCGAGAACTTACAATGATGTAAATAAAGGAATCATTCTTGAGGGTTTAAAACTTTTTGTTAAAGCACTTACATTATTTATTCCCTAAAACTATGCACTATTTGAGCCGTGTCTAAATGTCTAAATCATTGAGTTCAGACTACTATTTAAGCCGGATGAACTTCTGGTGATACTGATGTAATTCCTGTGTGTATTTTTCTAAATGTATAAAAAGTGCTTTTCTTGTATCCTTGCGTGTAAAGTTCACAGGGTTTTAATCACACACGGCTCATGTTAACACAGGTAATGTTCAGGTCTTTGGGCTGGACTTACATGTGTGTGTTTTAAAGTGTATCGTGTGTGTCGGTTCACAGCCAATCTGGAGATATTAGATTTTTAACCTTCATCTTTCCCTCGCACTTTGTAACAAATCTTTCCCTTCGCTGGTCAAAATGACCAGAAGCACTAAAATTAGACTTTAATCTTTTTTTTTTTTTTTTTCAGAAAGCTTATTTCATTTTGATACTTTTTTTCTATTTTTTAATAAACTTTTTTTTAGAGATTTTTTGTTATTTTTAATTTGATTTACCTTTAAATCACCAGATTTGATCAATAAACAATAAATAAATAATAATTGAAGCACATTCCTTACATTCTTTCCACTTAAATTTAAAATATCCTACATTGGGTGTCTTTGCCGACCTCTAGCTGACCTCTAGATGATCTCTAGCCGACCACTAGATGACCTCTAGCCGATCACTAGATGATCTCTAGCTGACCTCTAGATGGCCTTATATCTCTATCTGGAGCAAACGAGCTGTTCCGCTGGGTCTAGTTCTGCTCCTAAAGTCAGTTCGCTTCAGTATGCATTCAGACACACATTATAAAATATATATTTTTGGCAACATTTTAGCATTTTTAGTTAGAATTTTGAGTATTTTTAGGTTTTTCTATGTGTATTAAAGCATGCATTCCATTCATTCCTATGGGGGTCAAATTGCCCAATGAAAGAAGGATTTGTTACTTTTCTTAAATTTCAACCACAAAACTCCTCAAATCCATCCATTAATTTTTTTTCGTGGTTTCGTGGTTCAAGTGCGACAAAAGTCCTAGTTCCGGGTTAAACTGACCCGAGGGAAGTGTGAGGTTAAGTGTGTGCGGTGAGATCCCAGTGTGTTTATGCACATGTTCTGTGTTTAATTGTCTCATTTAGCCGGTTTAATAGTGTAAGCGCCCGGGTCTGAGTGCGACCCTCATCATGGGGAACCTCTGCGGGACAGCGAGTCTCTGCCGCCGGACGTTAACCGCTCTCCTCTTCCTCATCCTCCTCTTCCTCACCACAGAGATGATGATGAGTGCGCTGAGCATCGACACGCTGACGGACACACACACGCTGAAGAACAGCAGCGGTTTGTTCTCTGCGATGTGTGTGCAGAGTTCACAGGTCGTCCGCTTGACCGTGACCTGGCAGGTGAAAGGTCGGAGGTCAGCGGCGGACGGAAAGCCGCGGCGGGTGATGATGTCACGGTAAAGTTCGACGGACGCTTTGGGTCGAGAGTGACGAGCGGCGGAGGTGAAGAGACCAAACTGAAGATCGTGATGATCCTGAAGCTTCCAGACATAAAAACCTCTGAGATTGACCCCGTCCAACTCACGAGCTGAGAGAGAGAGAGAGAGGGGGGGGGGGGGAGCGTGAAGAGAGAGAGAGGGGGGGGGGGGGGGAGCGTGAAGAGAGAGAGAGAGAAGTTTAACAAGCACTTTATTATTCAATGAACCTTACATCACGTTACATTACTGCCAGTTATTAAAAAATAATAATAAAAAAATGAATTACTTTATAATAAAAAATTCACAATGAGCTGATCATTTTGTACTATAGTCCCTCATTAAAACACCACACATCACAAAAAAAACTGAGACTGCATTACTGTCGGTCACTGAAGCCCTACGGATCGCAAAAGCTGCTTCCAAATCTTCAGTCCTCATTCTCCTGGATCTGTCTGCTGCCTTCGACACTGTGAATCATCAGATCCTTATGTCCAGCCTCTCATCACTGGGCATCACAGGAACTTCCCTCCGCTGGTTCGAGGGCTATCTCACAGGTAGGTCCTTCAGGGTCGCATGGAGAGGCGAGGTATCCAGAGCACATCAACTGACCACAGGGGTTCCCCAGGGTTCAGTTCTTGGTCCCCTCCTCTTCTCCATCTACACCACATCACTGGGACACATCATACAGGCACACGGTTTTTCCTACCACTGCTATGCTGATGACACACAGCTCTTCCTCTCATTTCAACCAGATGATCCCACAGTAGCTGCACGGATCTCAAGCTGTCTGGCGGACATCTCGACATGGATGAAGGAACATCACCTGCAGCTCCACCTGGCAAAGACTGAGCTTCTCGTCCTGCCTGCCAATCCGTCTCTACAGCACGACTTCACTATCCAGCTAGACTCATCATCAATCACCCCATCAAGGTCGGTCAGAAATCTTGGAGTAACAGTTGATGACCAGCTGACCTTCACAGATCACATTTCAAAGACAGCTCGATCATGCAGGTTTGCACTGCACAACATCAGGAAGATCAGGCCTTTCCTAACTGAGCATGCAACACAACTTCTCGTCCAGGCCCTGGTCATCTCTAGGCTTGACTACTGCAATGCTCTTCTGGCCGGACTTCCATCATGTGCAACTAAACCTCTACAAATGATTCAGAATGCTGCAGCTCGTCTTGTCTTCAACGAGCCCAAGAGGGCCCACGTCACTCCTCTGTTCATCTCTCTGCACTGGCTACCTCTCGCTGCTCGCATCAAGTTCAAGGCACTGACGCTTGCTTACAGATCTGTCACAGGCTCAGCTCCCTCCTACTTTCACTCACTCCTACGAGTCTACATCCCTACCAGACACCTACGATCGGTCAACGAGCGACGTCTCGTGGTTCCATCACAGAAAGCCACAAAATCACTTTCCAGAACATTCTCATTCACAGTTCCATGCTGGTGGAACGCTCTCCCCACCCTCATCCGGAATGCAGAATCCCTGACAACATTCAAAAGACAACTGAAAACCCATCTCTTCCGTGAGCACTTAACCTTATAAAATTTTTTTTTTACAAAATTACAAAAATAAATAAAAAAATTCCTTCCCCTTCCCTTTAAAACCTCACTTGTCGGGTTTATGCTACTCTGAATAATGCCTGAACTTTTTTTTGAGCACTACTTGCGTTGTTTTTGCCTCTTCATGATGACTCGCTTAATTTAGTCCTAATCTGTAAGTCGCTTTGGATAAAAGCGTCTGCTAAATGACTAAATGTAAATGTAAAAGAAAACCACGTTATTCGTAAGTCTGTAATGAGCAAATTCGGTTTTCAGTCTTCCCTCCGCCAGCCGTCTCATCGTTTCAGGATCTGTTGTAGACCTTTGCTCTTTCTTGTTGTCCAAATTGCAAGTTTAGCTGTTCCCATCAAATAATTTAATAAACATATTGTCCTCCTCATTGAAAAACTGTCTTTCATTCCCCCAATAAACATAATTTATACAACTTCAACATTTATTAGGTGGAAAAAGAGCAAGATATACTGATGCCTGTCACAAAAAGAGAGCAGTCGACTAATCAGTGATGCACACACACACACACACACACACACACACACACACACACACACACACACTGAATTCTAAATTGTTCATAGAATTCTGAAATGTTGATTAATTGTTCTACTTACCTTTTTAATTTTTTTTATGTATATATGTATGTATGTATATGTACATGTATGATGATTGGAAATGCTTTGGCAATACAATTAAATAATTGTCATGCCAATAAAGCACACATTAAATTGAATTGAATTGAATTGAATTGAATTGAGAGAGAGGTTAGTAGACATATTGCTATGCAAAAAAGTACAGTTTGCATGCAACTTTGAGTTAACAATAATATTTAAATTTTCAATAATATATATCAATAATTTATCAATGCATTCACAATTCTATATTTATGTAGTTCATGGTTCTCTGATTTCGGTTAATGGTCACGTGGACATACAGGTAATCAAAATAAATAAAAGTTTAAAAAAAGTTTTTTTATCTTTAATTTTTGGATTTAAATTTTTTTATTTATTTAGTTGTTCTGGGAAGGAGGAGGGGGAACCGGCGAACGTTCAAAAACTTTAATAATCATAAAATAAACAACAAAATGAAAGTAAAGACGGCACCCCCTCACGGACGATATAATAAAACATAAACAAAACACAACATAAAGTCCAGGTCTGGTCCTCTCTCTCTCTTCACTGCCGCCGCTCCTCCTTTAGGCCTCCGCTCCTCCGTGAGAGATACGAGAGATACGCGCAGGAGTCGCTCGTCATCAGTCACACCACCGGCCTCGTCCTGCTCGCCACAATTTTATTTTTTATTTACCATTTTATGAGCCAGGGTTCATGAACAGCACTGTGGGAAACCCAGATATAACACACACAGCACTGTTTCTCAAATATGTACACAGGTAAAAACAGGACTCTCTGCTCACACATTAATCACATGGACTACTCTGTCGGGACACACACACACACACACACACACACGAGAGGAAGCGACTGTGATTCACATCCGCACAAACACTGTAAAAAAAACCTCATTGGGCTCAAGGATCAGACAGTCTCCTCATGATGTCCATGTGACCCTGTGTGTCACTCCATCTCAAAGGTCACTCATAAACAGCAGGATGACCTTTGACCCCATGATGTCAAACCTCAGAGGAAGAGGCTGATTACGCAGTGTTCTTGTGTTAGAACAGATAACACTAGATAACACACACTGCAGCTCTAGCATTCTGCAATACGGCTAATCTCTGATGTTGTTATTATATAATAGGAACATGTTTCATAATCACAGCTCATAAGTGATGTTTGCTGAGGCAACACCTCATATTATTATGATGGCCAAAATATCAGAGGCTTGACTTCCACTTTTTTTTTTTATAATTGTATTTTTCTGATTTAAAACTGGTTGATTTGGTTTAAGGAATGAAAAAATTTTATATATAAAATGTATGATTTAGTTAATATTTTAAAGAATTTAACAAGACATTGCGACATGCAGTAAAATAATGTCTGATAAATCTGATCACCAAGAATATAAATATAAAAAATAAAAAAATAATTATGATAAAATAAAATTAATAATAATAATAATAATAATAATAAAATAATGATAAAATATTAAAATAAAATAATAAAATACACAAAAATAAAAAAAAAATAAAAAAAAACGAATGAAATAAATAAAATAAAAATAAATAAAATAAAATTGTGATAAAATATTGTTAAAATAAAATACACTAAAAATAAGATAAAAATAAAAATAAACAAAAAATGATGATAAAATAAAATAGTAAACTAAACTAAAATTAAAAGCAAAAAATAAACTAAACTAGTGATCAAATAATATAAAAAAAGATATAAAAAAACTAAAACTAAAAAAAAAGATAAAATAAATCAATATTAAAATAAAATAAGAAAATAAACTACAAATAAAAAATAAAATTAAAGTAATGATAAAATAAAATTAATGAAGAACAAAATAAAAATAATGATAATTAAAAAACAGCCAAAAATGTGCTTCTGAAATTCTTCAATCATTATATTCAGATTCAGCTCACCTTTCAGCGCCTCCTGCAGGTAGTCCCTGATATAGCGTTGTCTCAGCTGGTCATTATGGGATGCTTGATCATCCACCCCTGACGCTGTGATGATGATGGGCAGGCCGTCGCCATAGCGATCCTTCACCCATCCCAGCACCCTGCGGAGACCCCAGGGCACGAGCGCCTGTCCGCTGAGTGACTTCGGCCAGGTGACGTCAGGTGGCATCAGCAGGTAGCCGTGGTCCTGGTTCGCCGGTTTGGGTGGGTTTGGGTTTCGTGGTGAAGGTTTGTGTAACGGTGACACCAGATGTGTCGTGAAGTGATTCAGAGCGATGAAATCCAGAGCTCCTTTAAGCTCCTCCCTCTCGTCGTCGGTGAAGCCAATCAGAGCGTTGCCACGCCCCTCAAACAAGGGGTCGAGAAAACGGGCTAGTTCGAACGACAAAAAATCCTGCCGTGCAGCTTCATGCGATTCTACGAACGGATTGACTGGTTCAACCCAATCAGCATGAAGCGTGAAACTAACCGTCGCCCCCTGCTGGCGGCGAAACCGTGTATCGTAAACGCGCCACGCTTTAGCGTGTGCTAGAAGCAAGTGACGTGCTACCATCCGCATGTCCTCCACCGTCCCGCCGTACAGTTCCGTTAACCGGTTCGGCTCATTAATAGTGATCCACGTCGGTACAAACGCACCGAATTCCTGGTAACAGAACGTAGCGTAGTTAACGAAGGCCTCGACAGCGCTGTGGTTCCTCCATCCACCGTTAGCATGTAGCGTTTCAGGCATTCCCAGCGAATGCGACTGGTTGCTGGGCTGATACAGCGTCACGACCGGCTGGATTCCTCTACTGATGAGCTCGCTCAACACACACCTGTAGAACCGAACCTTCTCCGCGTCCACAGACGACGGGTCGGCGCTGGGCATGAGCTGGGTCCAGTCCAGGGCGAACCGGTAGTGTGACGACCCCGTGACCCCGAGGAGAAACAGGTGGCGCTTGATGTAGAGGAAGTCAGTGCACTGGGTGGCCCGGTTGTGAAGCTCGATCCCCGTCACGGGTTTGAGAGCGCCGTCGCCGGAGTAGTTCCAGCGGTACAGGTGCGGATCCGTGAACTGGGGCGAGAACGGGTGCAGATGAACCTGGGAGAACACATTAGTATCAAACGTTCACAAATAGTAAACACAATAGTAGTATACACAAACAGTTTACATACAACTGCATTCCTGTAGCTCAAACAATAGAGCGACAATAGAGTACAAGTAAAAGTGGGCGATCTTGAGATCGGTCTCCAGACTGGAAGAAGCCTATGGATTTATCTATATGCACCATTTAAAACACAGTATTGCATTAAACAATCTGTTGTCAAGATAGTCATTAAACCCTGAGTTAAAGTTTAAAACACTGCATAGTCTTCACTGTATGAATGAAATGTTACTATTAAACCTACTAAAGTTATTCAGTCAAGAGCAGAGAGTGATGTTGTCTTGTTGTGCTGAACGTCAATGACAGACAGCGGCAGGTATTAGGGTTTAAGACTGAATGCATGGATCTAATATAATGATACGCATCCGATTTCTTTCCCAACTGTTAATTCCATTTATTGTTCATTATGTAAATACTCGCCAAGATGGACATTTTGACAAAGTACCGTAAAGAGTTTTCAAAATTGTAAAGGGTTAGTTCACCCAAACATGAAGATTCTGTCAGTAATTACTCTCCCTCATGTTGTTCAACCCCGTCAGATAAACTTAAGGTTGAGTCACTGTAGTCACTTGGACTATTTTAACAATGTCTTTACTAACTTTTCTGGGATGGCAGATCTCGATTACCTAGAAGACTATATGGAGGAGTGAGACAGCTCTCAGATTTCATCAGAAATATCTTCATTTGTGTTCTGAAGATGAACGAAAGTCTGACGGGGTTGAACAACATGAGGGAGAGTAATTACTGACAGAATCTTCATTTTTAGGTGAATTAACCCTATAAATCAATGCAAAATCACCTGTAATACTGATTCCGACACACCGAACTGGAAGTCGCAGGGGAATTGGCCCTCGATGTTGTCGTCCGGGAACCCGTTGTCCCGCACCAGGCGTCTGTAGAAGTGCGCGCTGGTCTTCGGGACCCGGTGGCGCTCGGCTTGACTGAAGTCGACGTAGAACAAGCCCCTCCTCATGCTGTATCCGTGATTCCACTCGAAGCCGTCCACCAGACTCCAGGCGGTGTATCCGAACACACTCACTCCGTCCACGGTCATGGCTGAGGGAACACACACACACACAAGCAAAGATAGCGCCTTTCGTATGCCATATAAGTCAATGTCACTTTTATCTGTATAGCACTATTAAAACAACACATGTTGATCAATGTGCTTTACATCATCTCAGTGAGATAGACAAAAGAGTACAATAGTAATAGAATAAAAATTATAAAAATAATCATGAAAAGGAAGAATAGGCCATGGCAAAGAAATGTGTCTTGAGTTGTTTTTTTAGAAATTTGGTTACACTTTATTTTAAGGTGTCATTGTTACAATGTAATTATATATTCAAGAACCGAGTAATATTAAGTAACTACATGTACTTACTATAGGGTTAGGGTTTGGTTGAGGGTTAATTGCATGTAATTATGTATACTGTAAAATAAAGTGTTACCAATTATTTTTTTATTTTTTTAAATCTTAAGCAAATTTTGAGTTGTTGATCTCAAGGTACTTCTTGTCATATATAAGTGTCATATTCAGCATTTTTTCATTGTCACAATCTCACACTGCTGAGTATATAAAGATTAGATAAACGCATCTATGTTTTAATCATTACCCGGTGTGTTATGGAGATGTGTTGTGATCCATTTGTTCATTCAGCAGATTTAAATTTCACCCCATCTTTCAAAATGCTCTAGGCATCATAAAACACTGAGACATTAATGAACAAATGAGGATTTGTCATGAAATATTTCTTCTATATACTATAAATACAATTTATAAAAATGAAGAAATAAAGGAAATGTATGCATTTATTAATAATGTATAAATAATTAAAAGATAATAATTTAAAATAAACATATTTAGAAATAAAATAATTAATAAATATATACTTTTTATTTATGTATTTATTAAATATACAGTAATTAAATACATTTTGTTTATTTATTATAAATGAATACATTTAATTATAACTAAAATACTTTATGTATGTATATATTATAAATAAATGTAATAATATATAAATAAATTGTTTATATTGTATAAATAATAATCATTAAATAAAATTTATGTATTTATATATATTTTGTATTAATACATATTTAATTAAAAAAGGGAATGTAAAACAAACATTTAGAAAAAAAATTATATATACTTGTATACTTATGTATTTATTAAAAATACGTAAATGCAGTTTATTTATTATAAATAAATAATTATTTAGAAACAAATAAATATGTGTTTTATGCATTTAGAATGAATGAATGAATGAATAAAATAGTTTTTTGTGAATCCCAAATTAATTTGTACAATTTCACATGAGATGCATTTGTGATGCATGTCAATACCAGGTGTGAACAGGGTTTAAAAAACACACACACACACACACACACACACACACACACACCTTGCATGACTTGCATGATGAACCTCTTCATGTTATAAATGGCCCATGTGTCCTCGACTCCGACAGAAGCGTCAGAGAACCACCCGTTCTCGGCCACCAGCACCTGCGGGTCACCGTACATGTGCCGAACCCACACCAGAACACTCCTGAGGTCAAAGGTCAGCGTCTGCCCGAACAGGGCCAGTCCTCGGGCCACCCGCAGGGTCTCCCGCTCGAAGGCCAGAGAGAAGAAATCAGCGGTTCCCTTCACTGAGAGCTTCTGTTCTGGAGTGAACTCTGGGATCGCGCCGCGGTTCGAGGCCTTCAGGGACTCTGGGTAATCTCCACTTCCATATATGGGCTCTGCGAACCAGCCAATCACAGCCTCCATGGACTTCTGACAGAGCTCCAGATCGGAGGCCTTGCCTTGATGAGGCTCCACCCAATGAGAGCCGAGAGTGATGGAGACTTTACCGTTCTGATGAGGTCTGAAGTGTTGGTCGTAAACGTGCCACGCTTTAGCATGAGCCTGCAGACACACAACACCATCATCACTGCACAAATCAGTCATGTTCTCCATAACTCATAATCATATGCAGTAAAAACCTATTTCTACCGGTCAGATCTGAGCAGAATCACCACATATGTAGAGATATGTAGATATTTAGATATAAAAATCACTTAATGCATAACAGTTCATCTCTACATTACACTATTTAACACATTTTGTACGTTCATTTTGAAGAGCTTGCAAGTAAGAACATAGAAATAAAATGCATAAGTTATCTGACGGTAGATAACGCCTGGAAAACTTATCTTGTTGTATTGTAGATTTTGATAATTATCCGAGAAAACAAGACAGAAAATAATGCATGGCCTCAATATGTACTGTATGTATGTGTGTGTGTGTGTGTGTATGTGTGTGTAAGTGTGTGTAAGTGTGTACTTGCTTTGAGATTTTTGCCCAAAAAATTGACTTTTGTTAAATATTAAAATGATCAGAGTAATAATGCACGGCCTCTGCCGGCTTTAAATAAATAAGGGAGAAAAAAAAATGTATATCAAATTTTAAATCACTTTTAAAACATTTTTTAAAAACCCTTCACAAATCTTGACATTACAGTTATACATTTTTTAATTAAGGGGAAAGGAAGTAAAATGGGCTTAAATGCCATGCAATAATAATGTCAATGCAAAACAATAAAAAAATAATAAAGTGGCTTTATCTTCATGAAAAAAAAAAAAAAAAAAAAAATTTGGGTTGATTTTGGGTTGAAATGTGACCAGGACATTTTTGACTGAAATACTGAAACATTTGTCTGACGTCTGGTGACACACAGCTCTGTTCCTCAGAGAGAAGATCTCATCATCTCTGCATGCACTCTCTCACAGCTGAGGTGAAGAACGAGCCTGACCTCTGACCCCAAACTCACCCTGATGAGTATGTGAGTGTCTGTGTGTGTGTGTGTGTGTGTGTGTGTGTCAAGTCAAGTCAAGTCAAGTTTATTTGTATAGCGCTTTTCACAATACAGATTGTATCAAAGCAGCTTCACAGTATTAAATTAAAATAATACGTGTGTGTAAAATAATAATGTGTGTGTGTGTGTGTGTGTGTGCGAGAGAGAGAGAGTGTCTGTGTGAGTGTGTGTGTGTGTGTGTGTGTGTGTGAGTGAGTGAGTGAGTTAGTGAGTGAGTGTGTGTGAGTGAGTGTGTGTGTGTGTGTGTGAATATGTGAGTGAGTGAGTGAGTGAGTGAGTGAGTGAGCGTGTGTGTGTGCGCACTTGCTTTAAGATTTTTGCCCATAAAAAAAGATTTGGTTAAATGTTAAAATTATCACAGAAATGAATGCATGGCCTCTGTAGGCTGTAAAAAAAAAAAAAAAAAAACATAAATAAAGTGGCTTTATCTTCTTCATGCAAAATAAAATAAAATTAGCCATATTGATTTTGGGTTGAAATGTGATATTTTTAACACTGATGTATCCCACACTTGTGGCTATCGGAGGCTCCCAACCGTCTCGTGACACACAGCTCTGTTCCTCACAGCTGGGGTGACCTCTGACCTCTGAGCCCGAACTCACCCTGATGAGGTTGTGTGCCGCGATGAAGGGGTCGGCGTGACCCCCGGCGACCCCTGGAGCGTGAGCCCCCGTCCCGTATCCCTGAATGGCCAGGAGGAACGGGTTATGCATCGTGATCCAGTAGCGAACCTCCCCGCCAAACGTTCGGAAACAAAACGAGGCGTAATCGGCGAAAACGTCCTCCATGCTCCCGTTCAACCAGCCTCCCAAACGCTCCTGCAGGACCTGCGGAAAATCCCAGTGGAACAGAGTCACCACAGGCTCAACCCCAAGCTCCTTTAACTTTCTGATCAAACGCAGGTAATGTTCCACTCCAGCCGGGTTGGGATTCTCCGTGGCGTCTCCATTCGGGAAAAGACGAGTCCAGGAGAGAGAAAAGGAGTAGGACTTCACACCCAAATACTGAACTGATTTCAAATCCTCTTCCCATCGGAGATAACTGTCACTGGTGCGGGGATGATGTGTGAAACGATCCCACACGGACTCACCCTTCCCATCCGCATCCCAGGAGCCTTCAGTCGGGAACGCCGAGGTCCCGACGCCCCAGAGAAACTCGCTGGGAAACGTTCCCGTCTGCAGGAACGTCTCGTTCAGAGGCTGGAGCCACAGCTTGGATGCTTTATAATCCAAACCACATAAAACCAGCGCTGGGATTAAGGAGAGACACACGGATGAGACTCGCAGCATCCTGAGCGAACTATCGGAGCATGAATGCAACCGGAAAACTGGAGAAAGGCATCATTGGGGAAAGAAAAGGTGAAGCGCATTGAGATCCGTGCGTAAACACTGGAGATCTCGGAGTGCAGGAAGACGGACCTCGGATCAATGATTAACATGAACTCTGATCCTCTCATGACTTACAGCGTCTGAGAGCCGGAGAAACGAGAGAGAGAGAGAGAGAGAGAGAGAGAGAGAGAGAGAGAAAACGAAAGAGCGAGAGAAACTGACAGAGGAGAAACGGAGAGAGAGAAACAGACGGAGGAGAAACGGAGAGAGAGAAACAGAGAGAGGAGAAAGAAAGATGTTTGATCTGGTGTTGATTTAATTTGGCTTTTACTGAAACTGATGTGTGTTCCTGTAAACACACTGAAAACACACTTTTCATTTTCTACTAATAATATCCATCATTACGATTAAACAATATTTAATAATAACAAAAATAAAATGATCCAATAAATGAATACTTTCTTTTTTTCTGAACATCCTGAAATTTCATTTTAAAGACTGAAAGAAAGGAGAAAGAAGGATGTTTTATCTGGCGTAAACTCTCTTAAAACACACTTTTCATTGATTACATTTTTCTACTAACAACATCCATCATTACAATTAAACAATATTTGATAATGAGTACAATAAATAAATATCATCTTTTTTTCTGAACATTTTCAGAAGTGGAAATTTAATTTTAAAGCCCAATCTTGCTAAGACTAATTTCATAGCAAGCATTTTATACATTATGCATCCTAAATGCATGCAATTAAACAATATTTGCATCTTTTTGCATAAACTTCACAAAATTATAGATTGGTTAAAAATGATGCACAATAAAAATTCATATCAAACAATAAAAAAAGTGATATTTACCTTTATTTTTCTTCGTTTTCTTCACACATCACGGGCCATATTTCATCTCAAACTCTTCATTAACCAAAACTAAAGTTTATAAAGGGGGAAATTGTTAATAATGATAGAAACAGACATAATTTGTGAAAATAATGACACAATAAATATTGAAATAGCTAGATTATTATTTATTTTAAAATATTATTATTATTATTTTATAGAATCAAAAATGTAATTGAAAATTTAGTTCAGGGATGAAGAAAATCATGCAAAGCATTTGAAAATAAATGATGTGATCCAAATCTCGGGTTGAAATATGTTGGTTTTCATACAAATGTGGGACATAAAAGTGCATGCGCTTAAAAACACACACCTAGTTATGAGCAAGACATGTTTGCTAAGAATAACTCTCAATCTCTCCATCATCACGAGCAATGCTTTCATTTCATCCTGTCACTGAATCTGAAGAACAGCTTTAATATCCGCGAAAGACGTCATGTACCTTCAACATCAGGCCGGAGTGAAGACGATCAAAACAAGGCCTCAATAAACCTTTGCTTTACATGCAGGGTTGAAGATCAAACTCAATTGAAGTCGATGGCAGTTTCAGGACAGGTGACTGTAGTTTTATGAGGGCAGAAAAGCCTCGACGGTGCGTGTGATTGAGTTTGGAGACACGATCTGATGCCTAAAGGAACGTTTGATTAGATCAGGTGACTGATAATACCGGACGTGAACAGAAACCAGTGGAAAACAACACAGTAACAGCAACACGAACACGGAAAACAAGCAGAGATACAACAGCATTAGTTCTAAATATAAACACTGGTTAAAATAGTCTATCTTTAATGTATTTGTTCACTGAGCACAAACACTATTTGCCGTAATCGCACATTATTAACGTCAGGAGCAAGCCGTCGCCTCGTGCATTAAAATACTTCAAATTATTCGATAAAAGCCGCTCCAATAAAATATTATGGTTACTTAGTCTCTCACACACACACACACACACACACACACACACACACAGCCTTCGATGGTGTTGGTGAATAATTAACACTTAACAGTATTTGCTGAGTCTGAGGTAAATAAAGTGCTTCATATTTCTGAACCTCACAACATTATTCTTCACGTTTGTTCAAAGATGATTTCTCTTAAGAAAGGTATCAGCTTTCTTATATATATATATATATATATATATATATATATATATATATATAAATATATAGTATATATCAAACAATAGGCATTTACAGGGACTAAAACGAACTTTTTGCCACACCTGTCAATGGCCGGTGACTAAGAAAATCTACAAATATTTTTTACCTGCCATGAAACTGTTTATGGAAAAATAGAAATAGGCAGTAATGACACCAACATTTGAGCTGTGAAAATTCACAATTCTCTATTCCAATTTCGATACCACAGCAAAAACTACTAGCCTAACTAATATGAATTAAAAACATTATTAAAGACAAGTAAACAGTCAGTAATAAAATAAAATTTCAATAAAAATCTAATTACAAGCAAAAGCACAATTAAATGAAATATAATAAAGACACAAATTAAATAAACAGTGCTTTTCAGGTTTTTCAGGAACAGAAATGTTATAAAGCAAGCAAATATAAAATAACACTGTACAGTCTTCACTGTATAAATTAAACATCCTTATTAATTAATCCTTATTAAAGTTGCAACAGTTATTCAGTCAAGAGCAGCGAGTGATATTTCTTTGTCCTTTTGTTGTTTGATTAACATTAGAAACACAGACAGCAGGAATATTAGCAGGAATATTGGCAGGAATATTAGCAGGAATATTAGCGGGAATATTAGCGGGGATATTAGCGGGGATATTAGCAGGGATATTAGCAGGGATATTAGGCTGTTGTCCCTTTAAGAGCGAATGCACCGATCTAATATACTGATACTGTTACACATGCATTTACTTTCTCAACTGTTTATGTTCACTTAAGACATAACTGACTATGTTAACTAAGATATTCACTATTTTTGACATAATTTTGTGTGAATTTGTCCACTCAAGTGCAAGACGACGTGAAAGAGAGTTGAGTTTAGTATTTGCGCGCTGTCTGAGACATGGCTTCGGATGTGTGCGCACATACAAACAGTAGTTGCACAACCATGGGCGGAAAAAAGACTTGTAGGTTCAGTAAGCTATTTTGATTTATTCATATTCACATATGTGAACGTAAGCCAGACGGGTCAGAGCCTTCATGCAACACAACATGCACTCGAACAAACTCACTGTGACATGAACGCTCTCTGTGATGGAGAAACTTTAAGACGTCTGCCTATTCAAATAATCACATCCATATGAAACTCCATCTCTCAGAGTGAATAACTGTGACTGTCAGTAAATGTGTGACGTTTAGAGAAGTGAAACGGCAGGAAAAGCAGAAGTTCAGCAACATCATTTAAATATGATCAACAGTTTCATAAGACGGTGAACGCTGATCAGCCAAGTGTAAGCTAACCTCCACAGCGGACGGGTAAGAGGACTATCTGTCTATCTATTTATCTGTCTATCTGTCTGTGTGTCTGTCTATCTATCTATCTATCTATCTATCTATCTATCTATCTATCTATCTGTCTGTCTGTCTGTCTATCTATCTATCTATCTATCTATCTGTCTATCTGTCTGTCTGTGTGTCTGTCTATCTATCTATCTATCTATCTATCTGTCTATCTATCTGTCTGTCTGTCTGTCTGTCTATCTATCTAGCTGTCTGTCTGTCTATCTATCTATCTATCTGTCTGTCTGTCTATCTATCTATCTATCCATCTGATGCCAATAGAAGCATTTGTTTAGTTCAGATTACATCTCATTTAATGAACAAAAATCAGCTTAATCTGTGAAAAACAATACAAGTATCAGCAAAACAATGACATGCTAACTGAACAGGAGCTTCAAACATACAACTGATATACAGTTAATAAAATGCAGAAAGTGCAGAAAAGCCTAAATTTACATTGAAAAACTATTTTTTTCCAGTAAATTATATGCAACCACAGTGCAAACTAATGCTAGGGACTTTAGTAAAAGTGAAAACTGTGGGAAGTCAAAAATGCGGTTGACTTAAAATAGGAAATGAAAGTTTAATCTTTTTCTCCCTCAGATTGACTCATGTCAGAAAGATGATGCCGTCGGGCTGGTTGCTGGTGTCCGTTTATGTCACGTGTTTCCCTCTCAATCTGGCCATTAAGAGGATCATAGTGAATTACTCGTCTCAAAACCTGTCCTCGGTTCCTCCCGGCCTGAAACCGTCTACAGAAGACTTGGATCTGTCCCTGAACCGCATCCAGACGCTGAGCGGCAAAGACTTCCACGCAACACCACGCCTCCATTTCCTCAATCTGTCCTGGAATATACTGGAAAACATAGACAAGGACACATTTACCTCAACACCGGCTTTGGAAATCTTGGATCTGTCGCACAACAAACTCCAGAATCTCTCCGATCAACCGTACCTGTTTAACACGGGAAATCTTCACTTCTTAGACTTGTCATCCAACATGTTTTCCGACATGGCACTAGGGAAGGAGTTTTCCACCTTGAAACGCCTGCAATGGCTCGGCCTGAGTGCAAAATCAATCAGCAACGACGACTTCACTCACATTTCCAATCTTACCTTGAAAACGCTCTTTATTAACACCGACAAACTCCAGATGTACGAAGAGAGGAGTTTAATGGATGTACGTGCGGAGAAAGCCATCATCGCCCTTTCCAACGGAAACCCTGATATCGCAATCGCTGGCGATGTTTTTGCATCGTTTAAAGAGGTCGAATTCACAAAGGTGGACCGTGAGATGAAGGTCCTCCAGGAGGTCCGCCGTCGAGGAACCGTCCGCACCGTTAGCCTGGAAATCTCCAAGGTTGAAACCACATGGGAAGTTCTGACAAGCTGTATAAACACTATATTTGCATCTGTCATTCGACGGCTTTCCTTTTCTGAGATAACCATGACAAAAATGGAAAACGGCAGCAATGTGTCCTCAAGCCGAGTGTTGGACTCCTTCTCTACGAGACGAGCGTCTGTAACGCAGTTCATCTTCGACCAAACAACGCTCTACGACTTCTTCATAAACATGCCGGCGAGAAACGTCAGTTTAACCCAAACGCCCATCATCTTTATGACCTGTCCTTTGACTGTTAGCAAGATCGAGGCGTTGGACTTGTCCGATTGCGCTCTTACGGAAAAAATCTTCTCGATTAGTCCGGACAAGGAATGCGATACACTTACAAACCTGGAAACGCTGATTTTAAGAGGCAACAACCTGAAACATCTTGGACCGCTGACCTCGAGAATCAATCTCATGAACTCTCTGAACTACGTCGATCTCAGCCAGAACACGCTTAGCTACTCCGAGGAGCAAGGCAAGTGCGTTTGGCCTCGCAAAGTCGTCCACGTTGACTTCTCTTCCAATGGGTTTGACCAGAGCATCTTCAAGTGTTTGCCCGATTCCATACAGATCTTAAACCTCCGGAATAACCGAGTAACCTTAGTCCCGGGAGACGTTCGGGTGTTAGAAAACTTGAGCGTTTTAGACCTCACGTATAACCGTTTGCTCGACCTCCCCACATGTCAAGCATTCCCAAACCTCCACAAGCTCCTGTTAAGATCAAACTCCCTTCATTCGCCTTTCCCGGGAGCCCTCGAGACCTGCCGACATCTTAAAGATCTCGACTTGAGCCGTAACCCCTTCATCTGCACATGTGCTTTGCGTGAATTTGCAGCTCTTATCAATGACAGAGCGACTCAAACTAACAACGTGACTCTTGACCACTGGCCGGAAGGATATAAATGCAGTTACCCAGAATCCCGAAGCAACACCATGCTAAAAGACTTCTACCTTCCAGAGATAGCATGCGACGGCTTGATTCTTGCTATTACAATTCTAATCCCGACAATCACTTTGCTAGTTGCCGTCAGCCTTCTTTGCCACCGCCTGGACGTGCCCTGGTACCTCAAGATGATTTGGAAATGGACAAGCGCCAAGAAACACGCATTAACCTCCAAAAAGAAGGCGGAGGATATGAAGGCATTGCACTTTCACGCATTCGTATCGTACAGCCAAAGGAACGCCGACTGGGTCAAAGCTCAATTTCTTCCCAAGCTCGAAGACGATTGTGGGATGCGAGTGTGTCACCACGAGCGGGACTTCATCCCGGGGAAAACGATCGTTCAGAACATCCTCCGATGCATCGAGCTGAGCAGAAAGTGTGTGTTCGTTCTCTCGTCGCACTTTGTCCAGAGCGAATGGTGCCACTACGAGCTTTACTTCGCCAATCACCAACGGGTGATGCGAGGGATGGACAGCATCATCCTCATTCTGCTCGAACCCCTGCCATCGTATCTCATTCCCTCAAAGTATTACCAGCTCAAGGCCATGATGTCCAGACGCACGTATCTCGAGTGGCCACAAGAGGGAGCCAAGCAGAAGCTGTTCTGGGCAAATCTTAGAACGTCTCTGCAGGCCAACCTTCCCGTTCAGTCAGAGAGAGGCGAAGAGTGATTTAACTAATGTGTTTCATAGAGATTGTCAAGCGGATATTCATTTAGAGCAGTGGTTCTCAACTCAACAAAACAAGTCTAAAATCAAGATAGTCAAACCAACATTTATTCAGACACCTTCAACATTTCTCACGTTATCACAGTTTATTCACTATAGTTTAGAAAATGGTAATGAAATATGAGCAGAACTCAGTTGATATTTGACTTTTTGACGTTGATGTTTTGTCCGTCCTTCTGTTAGACTGTCTCACACATGAATTATGTTGAATATCTGTCAGCTGTTAAATTTAACTACACAATTAGATAATACCAGTTTAGCTCAACCAATCACCAAGCAATGCTTCATTTTGTTCAGTCTGTGTGTAAAAAGAGCATTAGCAATTAAAGAAAAAACATTTCAGCAAAACATGATCAGCTCAAAGTGTCTGAATAATATTTGCTCCCAAATTTGTATACATTTTACAGGTTGTCGCTGTATGAAGAATTTTATTTTTGGGTATAATATGTCACAGTTTACTTTATTTTGCTCTCCTCACTTACATTAATGAACTATAGTGTCCTGCACTCACTAGTAAGAAAATATCAAAAATGAAATCTGTTTTTTCAATAATTTTTGGTTTGACTGTATTTCTGACTTTAATTCACCCATCAACCTGGACACAAGAGGTAACCTAATTTTAAAGCGTGACCTTGTATATGGAGGGGTTTAACAAACTAAATAAATATATAATGGAATTATTAAATAAGCCATGGAATGTTGCAATAAATATTTAACATTAATAAAGCTTGCAAAACGTAATAATTCAGCTCAATTTCTATACTCAAAAAACAAAGCAATTATTTAGACCTCGATATGTGAACATAAAAATACTCAATTCAACGCAAATTTCATGTTGTTGTTTCTATTTTCATTTCAAGGTCATATATAATGTCATATTTCCAGTCACTTTTTATGTTACATTTCATGCAAAAATGTATTTATTGCAACATTTCACTATGCATTTAATTAATTTGTGATATATTGATTAGTTTTATATCATCTGCATCAAGGTGTACTTCATATTTCATGATTTTAAGGCATATTTCATATCCTTTTTCCATGTAATATGAAAAGCTAAATTTATTTATAAAGCATATGTATTTATGCATTTTTTTATGCAACATGCCATTATGCATTTAATCATTTCATTTAGTCTGTAACTCTGTATAGTCATCACGTACTAGAAAAGTCATGTGCATTAATAAAATCTTTAAAAAATGAATGGCCATTTTTTTATATGAATATACATTTTCCTGATCACGCCAAGATCTAAAATATTTTATCAGGTGGAATTTGAGAGAACAAAATATTTTTTACAAATCCTTATCTTTAATCCTTTTGCAGTGAATCACAAACAACTGGAGAAGACATTGGTTAAAGTCCTTCTGTGGTGAAAATCCATCTTTTAATGTTGTTTATATGTCTATGTGGTGTTTTTAATAAGCTTAAACCATGTGTAAGTTCATAAGTCGACACCATTGCTGAGTATTTCCTCTTAAAACTGCAGTGAACCAAAGACAGTCTCAAACACACGCTTTGAAATCGCTGGTGTTTCTGACGTCACAAACTACCTTGTAACCAATCAGATCAACGTGTGATCGTCAACCAGTGGATCTCTGAGCTGAGTGAGTGAGTGGAGGCGGGGCTCATTTGCATATTCATAGAACCGCGCATACTAAATGAGGCAAGGGTGTCGAGTTACATTCAAGATATTTTAAGGCATGAAGACTTTTTTTCAAGGAAAAATCATTTAAATATGTAATTTTGGTGATTAAAGATGTTTTTAAGGGATAAAATGATTGACTCGAAGAAAAATCTCAGTATACAACTAGAGAAACACTTATTTATTATGAGCTGCCAGCAAACATATCACACAAAACACAGTCGAGTTCATGAAGTATTGTACAACAACGCAATGTAAAAAAACAAATTTAACAGTGCAATCTCCATTTACAGACAAAAATATGGAAATGCTGAATCTTTTTTTATTGTTTAATTAATACCTCAAATAAAACAATGAGTTCTGCTGGATGGTTCTGCTTTAAACATGTCTAGAGCTTGATGTTTAAAAAAAACATGTCCTTTATCATGTCCTCTTACATCATAAGAATGTAAAGCAGACCTGATAGATCCGACTGAAACACGAGTCGCTCAGGGTAATGACTGGATGAGGATGATCTTTTCATTAATGCAGAAACGATGAAGCACCGTGAACAGGTTCTCTCCACACCGCGACACCTGACGCTCCATCGCCAGCCGAAAATCCTCTTTCACGCCTTTGGTGATTCCTCGAGTTACGGTGTGATGTCTATGAAAACAGACACACGGCATGTGAAGACACACAGAGCTGAGTCTCAAAGTACAGAAAGAACTGAAATTAAACAAACAAAACAGCAGTTTCTCCACATTCAGAGCGATAAGAGCTGTACACAGCCCGTCCAACAAAACACTGGACACACACACACACACACACAAATACATATAAGGGTGAACCTCACAAAGAAAGTCTGGATCATATTCCATGCCAAATAAAGGCTAATTTGGAGGTCAAATAACAATTGTATTGATTGCATCGTTACACCAGTAGGTGGCGACAAGTGACTGTTAAAAATGTATTGTTCATTGAATCATTCACTCGGGAGATTTGTTAAAAACGCTGACTCGTCCAGTACTGAAACAAGTGAAGTATTTATGAGTGAGTCATTGAATCATTCACTGAAGAGATTCGTTCAAAAACGCGGATTCGTCCAGTACTGAAACAAGTGAAGTATTTATGAGTGAGTCATTGAATCATTCACTCAGGAGATTTGTTAAAAACGCTGATTCAGCCAGTACTGAAACAAGTGAAGTATTTATGAGTGAGTCATTGAATCATTCACTCAAGAGATTCGTCCAAAAATGCTGATTCAGCCAGTACTGAAACAAGTGAAGTATTTATGAGTGAGTCATTGAATCATTCACTCAAGAGATTCGTTCAAAAACGCGTATTCAGCCAGTACTGAAACAAGTGAAGTATTTATGAGTGAGTCATTGAATCATTCACTCAAGAGATTCGTTCAAAAACGCTGATTCAGCCAGTACTGAAACAAGTGAAGTATTTATGAGTGAGTCATTGAATCATTCACTCAAGAGATTCGTTCAAAAACGCGGATTCGTCCAGTACTGAAACAAGTGAAGTATTTATGAGTGAGTCATTGAATCATTCATTCAAGAGATTAATTCAAAAACACAGATTCGTATAGTTCTTAAACAAGTGAAGTATTTGAATGAGTCATTGAATCATTCCTTCAAACAGATTTTTAAAGGGACTATGTGTAGCTTTTTAGGTATTTTATTATCTAAAATCAATATTTTTATTAATAAATATGCCCTCAATGGTGTACAAATACCTATGCCAATGATCAGACTAATCCTCGTAAACGAAGAATTTATTATCTTTATATACATGGGACGGGTAGGTCCACGGAGGCTTCCATGTAGTTCCGCCATCTTGAAAAACTATAATAGCAGAGAGGGACAAAAAGTACTAGGCCAAGGCGTTTCCACAACGCGTTTACGTTCAGAACCAGCGTCACGTGACTGAAGTCAGCAGAAGCGGAGGAGCAGAGCAGTGAGAGGCACTTGTCACGGCACCGGCAAGTTTAAAAGGATGCACTGCACGATTATTTATACACCGTTCATTCATACATACATATGAGTCACAGGATAAGGAGTCCTTGTCGTCGAAAAAGTCCAAAATAGACCGTAAAAGGAAACGTGACCGGAGATTACAAAAACAAGGGTTAATGTCGAGATAGCTAATGCAGGAGAAAGCTTTCAAAAGAGACCCTGAAGTTGCCTGCTTTCTTCTCGACAGGTAAGTCAATGTTACGGTCTTAATTACAAGCTTTTTTTTTCATTGCTTGGTTGTGTACTTTATTATATAGACAGTAGAACATTTATAGTTAAAAGTTAAACAGGCTCTTTGATGAATAGCAGCTATTGAGTAAAGTAACGTTAGAAGGCTCTGATGATGATTATGATATCTAACAATGCACGTAGCCTACTTAAAAAAATATAACGAGTAAATAAGGCATTACTACTAATTACCATAGTTAATGTTTTTCACAGTCAGTAATTCATACTGTAACATTCTTTTTTTCGTTGTTTCAAGTTTCAGTTTGTTTTAAATAACAAGCTGTTCACCCGAAGAAAAACTCAAAGTGCTATTATAAGACATCCTGTCATAGCTTTTTACTACATAACGGCTACCGTAGATGCAACGCGCATTTGAAAAAGCGAGGCGCTGGAGAGCATTATTCATTTGAATGCAAAATACAATTTCACCACTAGATGGGAGAAATTCCTACACACAGTCCCTTTAAAAAATAATTTATTTAGATTAACTAAACATTTTAGATTTTTATTTTGTTTAGAATCGTGATCTCAATTTATCCAGAATCGTGCAGCTCTACTTCACTTGTTCTTCACAAACACGTTTACAATTTATATAAAAATATATTTAGCATTTCAATAATGAGAATCAGACTTTTTCCACATTCAGTCAGGAAAATAATGCAAATGGGTTGTTCTTCATTATGCATTATAAATGTCTTTTGATCCTCTTGGTGAAAATATGACCCGGACGTTTCTTGACGTTTCCTGTGAGATTCACTCGTAAAATGTAAAACGCTGATATTCAATGAAAACAACAAACACAATGTCGTCAAACAAACAAAAGAACGTTCTTCAAAGACTTCACAGCCATTTGAGTAAAACACAAAGAAAAGGAGCCGTATGAGAACAGGAACAATCTTGCAAAATGAAAATGCTTGAACAGAATGAAAACCCAGTGAGAAGAACGAAAAGGAGGAGAATGTAAACGCATGAGCAGGCTGGGAGGAGTTTGGGGGCGGGGTTTCGATGATGGGGGCGGGGTTTCGATGAAGGGGGCGGGGTACCTGTCAGCCTTCTGAGCCCCTGGAAGCATCAGGGTGTTTAACTCCACCCCCAGGGCGGGGCTAGGGTTCCTACGGACAGCAAACACCATTTCATCAGCACCTCGAGTGACGGGGCTGACCTCAAACGCACCGCCAGCTCTACCACAGCTCACACACTCCCACAGCGGAAAACAAACGCCTCGTCAGGAGATACCACACGCCTCTCTGAAATGCTTGGTTCTGATTGGTCAGTCGCAACATTCCGAGGCCAGTTATTGGCTGATAATGATGTCAAACAGCAATGCTTTATAATGGCTTCTATACACCGCAGATGAACACACTCTCTCTCTCTCGTTTAACTAAACGCAACCTCAGTTATCGACTATATTTACTGTCAAATCAAACCTTAGGACATCAGTGTTATTAATAGGTCTACGGTAACAGTGTTGAAGTGTTCGTCTTGTTGCCAGAACGACAATCTGCCAACTTTTCACTTTTCGTATAATTGGCTTTTCACCACATAAATAATCACATGATCAGTAATGAAATATTGATTTGAGAAGTTGAGATTTGATTAGTGTATATGATTTTAAAACGATTTTATGTGGTGAAAAGCCATTATATGAAGAGTGATACATTATCTCCCAATTTTTCGTTTCTAATTATTTACTGTATTTAAAATAATAATAAAACATAAAAAAACCTTAAACATTAATTTTTTTTTAGCTAAACATATTAATAATTAAAAAAAGTAATACAAAATATAGACATAACGAATAAAAATGAGACAACAAAAACAAAATAAAATTACTCAAATTTGAGCTAAAATAAAATAAAATGAAAATGGAAAATATAAAAATAAAACCCAATTCAAATTATTAATAAAAATGATAATAGTATCTTAATGACAATAAAATAATAATAAGAGATTCGCTTTTGCTTCATTTCAAATTGGACATGATGAAAGTAATACTTTATGATTTATAAGTCGT